>JAFFZR010022895.1:0-16688 GCA_018397195.1 Lethrus apterus | reverse complement strand
CTAAGATCACTAAACAAGGCATAAACGGCATTCTTAGGGGAATTATTTAAAAAACTGCTTATAACTCAAAAACTATTAGAAAAAATGGGTTGTATACCTTATAACAATCGATGTAGAATTACTAAGCGCATTTAAAAATGCAGTAATATACAGGGGGTTTCATTAAAAAAAAAATGATTTTTATTGATTTGAAGTTGTTGAAAGTTGTCGCTAATTTTGAGCGGCCCTGTATACTTCCTGGTAACTTTAACATCACCATTCCGTTGCCCATGCTATCAACTAGCAAAATGCCAAAAATGAAGATTTCAAATGCAGTACTTCAGGAAATACAGAATTTTCAATATACCACTGAAATTGGTAAAATTTATTTAAAACAACAAAAAACTCCAAAATGGCTAGATTTTAGTATAGGGTACCCTTATAAGTTTTGGTGTAGAATTGTGAGCACAATCTGAAAAACGATGAAAAAAATATAACATTTTATTTAAAATAACAAAGTTGGTATGCACTTCCGGTACAACCGGAGATACGAGAGCGCCAATAATTTAGAATAAGAGATCAGTTGGTGTAGCTTATAATTCCAAGTTATTAGAGTTGATATATTTCTGGAACACGGATAAGTTCTAACCAACCACTTTCGTGAATGACCCTGTATATAATGATATATATAATGTCCAAATTAAAAAATATATTTATTCAAGAACGTCTGCGTTCTTAAAAAAATATCCATTATAAAATTGCTTCAAGCTTGTAGCTTGATGATATTATTGAAACTTTACAGCAATGAATTTTATTACAGGCGGGTAATTTATTGATATATTTTTTTCAAATTTTCCATTCAAAACGATGAAACTAACGAGCAACGAGAAATTTGAATCAAACACTTTTTTGTTTTTATTTCGTTGGCGTTCGGCCAACCGACCAGATGATTCCAAAGATTATTATTAGGTATTTTTACATTAGAAGTTGGCCAATTTCGCGTCCAAAGTTCACTTAGAATCATCGAGTGCTGTTTCTTCCTTAATTTTCTGTTTTTTCGTGAGTTATTCTTTTGTATCGTTGTTAGTGGATCAACATCGGTAGAATGAATCGACGATTTCGGTTTCATTTTGTCGCAATGTGTTCATTTTAATTCAGTAAATACATCGAACGTAACGTAAGTATTATTAATTATATGGAATATTTGTTTTTCAAATATGTACACAAAGTTTTCTTAAACTGTTACGATTATAAGATAATTTTATGAAAATATTTGTAGCTTTAGTATTAATTAAAAATTATTTAAAAATTTGTTGATAAATGGTTCACAATTTTATAACAACGTAACAACAAAGTTACATTGTTTCATTAATTTACATATTAAATTGAATGTCTCAATTATTAAAATTTTTCTAAATCCATTTTTGTTCCGCCATTACAGATCTCTACCAATTCGTTTTTTTTTTCATTTAAATGTTCGACTTTTACAGTCGATTTTTCACTTCATCGTGTCAAGATCATGTCGAATATTTTATGATATTCCATCGTTATTTATTCCTCCTCATTATCCCAACGATGTTTATACAGTCTATTTGTAAAAGTAAGAAAAAATAGGAAACTCAAAAAAAAAAACATTTTTGAGATCAATAAACTTATATCCTTGAAGCTTTTGATCTGAAGGTCCTTGTTGTGGACAGACCAAGAAATTAAGTGGTAAAACAATATATTTTTAAACTAACTCGTTTAAACGGCTTTGTTCCTGTTAATAAATGAAAATTTTCCTCGATTTTAATTGAATTGGCCAACTTCCAATGAAATTATTGAACTTGGTCTCGAATTATTTTCCTTTTGTTTACATTTAATCTAACGATAAATATATCATTTAACTTTGTGCATTAACACAACAAACATAACAAATTTATTTGTTGCATGATTGGACAAATTAGAATTATTTTATTCTTTTCAGCTGTTTTAATAACATGGATTTTGTGATAGCAGGCTTGGCCTCCGTATGCGCAGGTGTTTTTTCCAATCCACTCGAGGTGATAAAAATACGTATGCAGTTACAAGGAGAATTACAGCGCCGTGGCGACCATCCAGTTCATTACAGAAATGTATTCCATGCTGCATACGTTATCACCAAACATGACGGGATATTTGCACTACAAGCCGGTCTTGCACCAGCCCTTTGGTTTCAATTTGTTTTAAACACCTTCAGACTAGGTATCTATATAATGAAATTAATCAACCACTTTAACCAATAAGCAAAAGTATACCCTGTGTATTCAAAACAAAACAAAATTATGGATTATTATTTATCAAAACAAAGAATTAAATTTGGGCCAACTATTGAACACATGGTTCTCCATTATTTGATGCGAATTGCAATTTCTTTGAACTTCCAGTTTCTTCATTATTTTAAATGGAACACCTATTTAAAATTTTGAAAACGGGGTAAAAGTAAAGTTTTTATGAATAACATGTATCAATTAATAAAATCAAAGTACTTACGATTTCAAATATAAATGAAACAATCAGCCGTATTCTGTAACTTTTAGCAAAGTTGCTATGTTGTTATTTTTGCTATCACCATGACAACTTGTATTTTTCGACCAATCAAAAACCTGTTTCTATAGTGATAACAACATTGTTATCTTAACAACTTGCTATGAAAGTTACCGAATACGGCTGATTGTCTAATAAAAAAGGATATTTATCCAGATTAAAATATAACAGTTAATCTTTCAAGTAGAATAAGGTAGCTCTTAAGTTTCTTGTTTGTTATGTTTATCACTAGTTAGTAAATTAGAATTAAGTCATCAATTGGAGAGCTTGAAAACAACATTTATTTAAATCGTGTAATCATAAATACAAGAATGCACTCACATAGAACCAGGGGTGTATATCAAGAACGTACTCCAAAATCAAAAGGACTAGTAGGCGGTACACAAAAGGGAAAAAACAAAACAGTGAGTTGAGCGTCCATAGAAGGATCAACACATATCTGTGCAGCTTCAATTCGTTAAATCATCTAAAAGTGTAAAATTTTTAATTAAATGTGAAAAGTAAATAAATAAAAGTGCTTTATAAATCTTGAAAATAACGCAATACAACAATATAAACAACCAACGCGATACTTACAAGAAAATCTTGGAATCAAAGAAGGAATTGGGTCCCAGAAAAATCAAGACAACGAAAACCGCAAGTATTGGGTTTATCAAGTAATTTTAGCTGAACAGCCGTAAAATTTGTTCGTTTAAAAATCAAATTTGTAATTATGCATTTTAATATGTTGTTGCTACAAAGTTCGGCCATTTTCCGCACATCACTTCGTAACCATAGTTATCGCTATTAAATAACAGGTGGCGTAACAGTTTAAATTAGGTTATTTATTTTTTTTTTTTCTTTTCTTGAGTGTGCAACCAATTAAAACGCAAGTTGTGTAATAAAATATATTTATTACGACACACAATATTAAAAAATATAAAGATGTGTTTCGCAATCTTCTTCGGGTAATAAATTTATTTGACGTTTTATTACCCGAAGAAGATTGCGAAACACATCTTTATATTTTTTAATATTGTGTGTCGTAATAAATATATTTTATTACACAACTTGCGTTTTAATTGGTTGCACACTCAAGAAAAGAAAAAAAAAAAAAAGATAAGTATTCTATCAACCAAGAATTTGACACTAATAAAAGTTATTTATTTTGACACTTGTCAATTTAAAATGTTCATTTGAAGTTTACAAATTTGTTAATAAAGAATTAATTGTGTTTAGATATCAAATTTATTATCAATGAGATAATTGGCGCCCAAGAAAGATTAGCTTTGATAAATAAAAAGCATTGAAAGAAAATTTCATTATTTCAAATTATTCATAAAAACTAATTTTTAAAGTTAAATGGGACACCCAACGTGTGTGTAACATAGCAATAAGTTTTTTATTCAAAAATTTAAATTTACATCTAGTGCGCCGCGACCCGTTTAAAATGTTTCCTATTCGTTTGTTTCATAAGCACGCCATTTTTTAAGTAACCGGTTGAGCCACTAAATTTAAAGAAATTTCGAAAAAACTTTCTACAAATTTTGAAAGCTTTTAAAACGGACAATCTGAAGCAGGCAGTTTTTGTATTTTTATTTTAATTTCCCCCATAATAGGAAACATTTTAAATGGGTCTTGGCACACTTGATGTAAATTAAAACATTTGAATAAAGAAGTATGTATTAATAAAAAATTCAAAAAATGGCATTACAACGAATTTTGGTTCGATTCAAAAATACAGCAAAAATCATCTAAACCGGAAGTTTAAAGAAATTGTAATTTTGATAAGATAATGAAGATAATTATGTGTAATTGATTCGCAGTAAGTCGAGTTTATAATCTTTGCTTGTTTAAGGTGGATATGATTATGTTGTTAGAAGAGGATATACGAAAAACGCTAAAGGACAAACTATATTCTATAAAAGCCTGCTGGCTGGTGGTTTTGCTGGAAACGTTGGAGCTTTCATAGCTAGTCCATTATTTTTGGTAAAAACGCATTTACAAGGCCAAGCGGCTCAAGAAATAGCTTTCGGACACCAACACCACCATAACGGAATGTTGGAGGCTTTCAAGAACACTTTCAAAAATTACGGAGTAGGGCTTGGTATTTTTATGTATATTAACATAAATTTATATAATGTATTAACTATATTAAATCATTTTTTTGTCTGTACTCGTCCTCTACAAGGAAAATACGCAAGCTACAAGAAAATAATATCTACTAGAATTGAGTGAATGTTGGAGAGAATAATTAAAAATTTTCAAAACACACTGTTAGGGTTTCACACTTTAAATGTTTGAATTTCTAATCAAAATCCGTGTGTATTTTCCTTTTCCTGTTTTTAACAATGATATCTAAGCTTTTTTGTAATAACTAAACATTTTTTTCAGATAAAAGGTTTGTACCGCGGTTCAACTTCGGCAATTCCAAGATCTTTCATCGGTTCAACTGCACAACTTACATCTTTCACATATTCAAAAGAACTGTCCCAAAAATACACATTATTTCCAAATTATCCATTAATGGAAACTTTCGCGGCAAGCATGATATCGGGAATTTTCCTCAGCGTTATAATAACGCCCTTCGATCTTGTGTGTATTCGTCTGTACAATCAAGGTTGGTGGCGGTGTTTTGAATTATTTATATTAAAATTAAATACTTACAGGTGTCGACGGCAACGGACGCGGTTTACTTTATAACAATTTCTTGGATTGTTTCGTCAAAGTTTCAAAATCTGAAGGCGTGCTGGGATTTTTCAAGGGAATCGGACCTTGCTATTTGAGATTGGGTCCGCACACGGTTTTGACGCTGATGTTTTGGGATATTTTGAAAAATATGTACACGAACGTGTCAAATACGATGTGATGAATATGTATTGAGAATACATAAATGACAATTATATTAAATGTGTCGCAAGCTGTCGACACAAATAGATAAATGATGTGATCATGAGCGGTGAATGAAATGTAAGGTCATCGTTAATTACTTCAAAATAATACATTTCCGCTTCATGCATGTTTAGTAGATGTATAAGAATCGTTTTATCATTGTATCGATATATACAAAATGATCCTTTCCTGTGATTTATGTCTTAATAATAATTAATAAATATTTTTAATTTATACACTAGTATTATTAATATAATAAATTATCAGTATACACGCTGAATCCGGAAGGAATATTTTACTTTGTCAAAATTTAATTTGAAAAAGTTGATGATGGTCAGAAACATTATTTAAGGTTGGCATGTTTTTGCATCAAATTTACTTTCTATGACGTCATTAAAATTAAAATAAAGAACAAAAAACTCAAATAAAAACTTACAAAAGAAAACAGAAAACTACTTTTCTATCATTATTATTATTATTATGTTAATATCTTGTATACTTAACAACTTTGTTGAATTTAAACTTGTCGTTTCGAATTTGATAATAAAAATTATAAGAAATGGCATTGAGATATTTAAAACATTAAGATAAGTTCAACTAAAAATATTTGAAGAAGAAACATTGCAATATACAGTGAGATCGAAAAAAAGATTAGTCAAAGTAAGCCATGAACAAAAATCGGTATGTCTTTACTTAAACCACTATTTATTTCTTAATGTCAAATTGACGTTTGTCAAAAATGTTGTCCAAACAAATCAAAGCTTTTCTTTTAGAATTCTGTTTTTGAAATGGAAATGAAACAGTAAACGGTGAATGAAGTATTCTTACGTTGCCTGTTATGAAGAATTTCAGGAGCACTTTCCTATATACAATTTTGACAAACGTCAATTTGACATTAAGAAATAAATAGTGGTTTAAGTAAAGACATGCCGATTTTTGTTCATGGCTTACTTTGACTAATTTTTTTTCGATCTCACTGTAGATGAACGTCATAGAAAAATTAATTAACTGATTGTCTGGCCAATTTTACAAAATGGTGAACGAAATTATATTAGTATTCGTTGTTAGCCGCTTTTTGCTTGCCATTCTTGTCAAATGGACATGTCAAATTGACATTTAATTGTCAAAGTGACAGTGACATTACAGTTTTCTGCCTACTTGTAAACGAGTGATATTTCAAACATTTCTTGTAAAATTATTTTAATGAAAATGTGAATGTTTTTATTTATATTTAAAAATTTATGTTAGTACATCTTATTTTCACACAAACTATTGAGCGGCGATAGTTAATTCGGCGCAACATTTGCAAAAAGCGGCACATACATTTATTTAGAATCAACCTATATATCTGGAGAAATGTGTAACGAGTGAAAGATGAATGAATGTCAATAAAAATTCTCTTAACTCGTATTACATATTGACGTAATTCGGACAAATCTTTAATTTTGAATTTTAGTCCACAAACGAGACTGTTCTTTCTTTTTAAACCTGTTTTAAGTATTGTTTTCTTACCGTTGATTTTTCAAACGTTCCTTAATCCTGAAGTTTTATAGTTGCTATTCTCGCCTGATGCACGAGCTCCACCTAACGCAGTGGCGTAGCGAGCTTAACTCGCGCCCGGTGCACAATACCTTTTTGCCCCCCCCCCATTCGAAAACCATATAATATTATATGTAAAATATACTCGCAAATTAATAAATAAATAAAGTAAAATAAATAAAGTCGTAGGCTCAAGCTAGGCTTTAAATTTGAGACAAAAAATGTAATTGAGAAAACAAGACGGACCATTTGGCGCCGCTTTGTTAGTAGCGCCTGGGGCATGATGCCCCCCTTGCCCACCCCTCGCAACGCCACTGACCTAACGGTCACCTGATGCTTCGGTGGAGCTCGTATATCAGACGAAAATAACAACTACAGTTACTGGTTTCAGTATGCTGACTCGACATGTATTGATCGACTCACACAGGAGCTGTACTGACGACGGGTGTAACCCAGAAACTAACGTCAGTGCAGAAAGTGTGAACTGTGAAAGAATCAATGCAAGTCTAGCTAGTGGTTCCAACCTATATATTTAAAATATTATTTCTTTAAAAATGTATTCATTAATGATTTTTTGGCACAGAACTCTTTAAACATTTAAAATATATGTACGTATTAATTGAAAATAAATGAGTTAAAAGGCGTTTTTTTTTAAGTTTCTTTATCGAGGGCATATGCGTTGGTTATAAATTATATTTTATTTATCAGTGACGCAAGTAATGTGTACAAACAAGTAAAGTAAATAAATATTTGATATAAATTTATAAATAATCTGATCACATATCCAATGAATGAAACGGACAAAGTTCAAAGTAGTACATATCTATAATTACGCAAAAGTTATTTTATGCTGCGATTGTAATGTTGACTTTGCATCTTGGACAATGTATTCCGTACATTGTCCAAGATGCAATCAATGATGATGGATTGTGATGACACAATCATAAATTGTATACTGAAATGGGGAATTGACTGGAAAAAGGGAACAATTTTTATATCTCGGGTGTTAGCGGTTAACGTGTAAAGTTTAACGAGGCTAGGAAGACGGAAAAAGGACTAAACGTAAACTAGACAAACATTTGAAAATGTATGCCATAGAAAGTTTTTCGATAAAGACCTTTGAAAGAAATTGTATTTGGAAGAAATTAAAACAAAAAAAAAACAAAAGCGAAGAAACAATTATTATAATTACACCTCATCCTTGTGAGAAAAATACACGTGATTGTATGATTTATAAATTAACATCAAATATTTGCAGATGCGAATATAATGTTTATTGTTATTGTATAAAGAAGACTTAATTGAAGATTATCTATTTATTTTTTCAGAAAATATTTATTTTTAAATACACACGCGAATGATAATTATTGTAACAACCGTATAGAACTTACAGTATGTAAACACGGAAATATCCTTATAATACATACGTTTATAAAGCTCGAACATAGGTTTAATTTATCGATCGATATTTGTAATTTGTAATCAACAAGACACACGACGCGTGATAAATCACGTTTTTACTTTATTGTTATAAAATACGATCCACAAAATGATTGGTCGTTCGCCCGAGATTAATATATAGTTTAATCTGTGGTTATTCGTTCCCTTTTAATGGCCTACATTGACAATGAAGTGCTATAGGCCATCATAAGGTATGACATGCAATTCTTCACGTACACCATAGACACTATAAAAGATGCAAGTGGTACGAGGTTGTTAGTTTTTTAAAGTCGTTGTACGACAGAACTTGAAGGCTTTGTGAGTAATTCTTCAAAAGGGGATTTGTTAAGGATATTTTAACATAAATACAAGTACGTATTTTTTATTTAATTAACAAAGAAATTTTAATTGTTTTATTGGAATTGTCGATGGAATTGTTTTTAATGTTTATGAATATTCAAAAAAAAAAATTCTTTGTTATTGTTATGTACGATTTATCAAATTTTTTTATTTATCAAAAATCTTTTTCTAAAATTTTATGTAAATTAAAAATTTTAAAGAAAAACAATAAAGGGAGGAAAATCAATTTTTCAAAATTATTTTCCGTCCAGTACAAAAATAAAATTTAAAAAATTAGCAAAAAAATAAATAATCAAAAAACTGACAAACTAAAAGAAATTTTTGAAAAATTTATTTTGCACCGGAGGGGGGGGGCAATATTGTGATATATTAAAGAAAACAAACAATAAAGGGAGAAAAATCTATTTTTTTTCAAAATTATTTTCCTTCTGGTACAAAAATAAAATTTAAATAATTAAAATTAGCAAAAAATAAATAATCATAAAAACTGACAATCTAAAAGAAATTTTTGAAAAATTTATTTTGCACCCGGGGGGGGGTACAATAATATGACATTTTAAAGAAAACAAACAATAAAGGGAGGAAAATCTATTTTTTTCAAAATTATTTTCCTTCTGGTACAAAAATAAAATTTAAATAATTAAAATTAGCAAAAAATTTATTTTGCACCGGGGGGGGGGGTAACAATCTGACAAGAGCATTAGCAAACCTCACCTTTATAACAATTACATAAAAATGTAATAAATATAAATAAATATAAATACAAAAAATTAAAAAGTGAAACTCGTTGTATATACCTACGAAATTCCTTGTAATAATTGCGAAAAAAACTACACTGGACAATCTAAATAACTTTCAGATGACGGAATTAAATGTTACAAATATTCCATTAATAACAGCTTAAAAAATTTAATATCGGATATTATTTTAACTTTAAGAAAAAATTTCCAAATAAACAACAATGATAAATCACGTTTAATTTTGGAAATGATTTATTTAAAAAAAAAACAACAAAATTCAATTAATGATAAATTACGAATATGACTTTAAATGCCATTTTGTAGAAAAAATCTATAGAAAAAATACATTATAAATCTAGTTTCATTGCCGAAATTTGAACATAAAAAACTCCAAGAACAAATTATTATAACTAAGCGGCTACAAAATATATTTTCTTCCATTTCATTTCTTTCCGTCCCAAGTTTTTCTTCCGCGGCTGTTCTCACAATTTCTCTCCAGAAATTTCTTGTTCTTTGAATTTTCCGTCCCTTCTCCCAATTCGACGCCACTTACATCTTATTTTCCTTCGCCTTCACTTCTTCTATCATCCATCTCACTAAGTCATCTGTTTTCTCTTTCATGATTCTTAAAACCCGTATTTAGAATTTCAAACAAGTTGATTTTTAAAAATATTTAAAAATCTTTTTAGGGTTTAAATTTCTATATCGTAAATATCTTTGTTTTTAGAAAGTTTACATTTTAATTTTTTTCATTTGAAAATTTGTGCCGCACGCTTCGCACTAACGGACGGCTGTGTTTTGTGACCAAGTAAATTTATTTTTTAACAATCCATCTTCCTTTGATGATTGTGACCACAGATTGTGACAACCTTAAACCGGGCCTGGTCGTTAATAAAACTTTGTAGCGAATGCGGAAATTGACAACAAAATAACGTTGACAGCTCCTAATAGTGTCACTTTCACCGGTCATTTTTACACACATAAGTCTCATATCTCATAAGTCATAACAGTTATAACGTATAAATCTAAAATTGTTATAAATTCGTTCATGAACACGAGCGGTTTGTTTACATTCATCAGCTCGCACGATAAACGAAGCATAAACGAACATTAATGAGTACCGATTGACCGACCTTATAAATTCGCGACGTTGCATTGCAGGAACCACAGTTGCAAAGACGAAGCAAGCAAAGCTAGATTATAAGTCCTACAGCCAGTCCGACGAACTCCACCAAGTTCGCACAAGAAGTTCAACAGAACGGTTCTCTAATTAAAAATGGCATCCTCGAAGGTATTCGCTAAACTCAACGTAACTGTGAAAAGTGTCACCAAGAATTACGCCAAGATATTGATTAATATATCACCGACGCACAACAGAAAATGTAAGTATTTATTTTTAAATAAATAAATTCATCAACCTTCGTAAAAATATTTGTAATATGAAAGCTTTAACGCTCACGTAGGTATAAAATTTTAATTGTGTGGAAAATGTGTAGTTTTCTAATTTGTGTTCGCAAAAATTAATTAATTTAATGAGCGACGTTCACTTAAATTAATTCTGTGACCATTAATTAATCGTAGAATTCGCGTTGCATTTAAAACGGCGAATCCTGTGCTTTTGAATTGTCACAGAGACTGTATGTATGTACAAAACTCGTTCTATAAAGCGTGTAATCATCATTTTTAAATTGTATGTTCCTATCTAGAGAAAACCAGCAAACAGTAAATAACAATGATAATAATATTTATAAATTATTCATTCATTGACAATGTTGGCACGTGGTTTTAAATTTTATCACAGAGTAAGTAAAATCATAAGACAAAATCATATTGTATCCAATTATGATCCTCGAAAGTTGCCTGAAAGCACCGAAATTTTTAAATAAATACAGAATAACCAACGTATAACACAATTATAACAAAATCCCTCTCACTCAGTATAGTTAAGTTCTTCGAAAACTTGGGACAAGTGGTATGAGGGAATCAAGGGTAAATAATATGGAAAAAAACCTGAAAAATTTATCACTAAATGCAATGATATCTTATCTTTTTTGTTATTTTATTATTTATTTTTTTTTTTATTAATAAAAACAGCATCTATAACAACTGATAATCACCACTTTATTGTTTTTCTAATGCATCTATAACATTACCGACTGATAAATTCGATTCTTTTATTTGTGACACCTTAATCAGGGGCGGATCGAGGCCCCCCATTCTTATTGTAACTCGCAACTAAAAAGGTATGAAGCTTAAAAACGATGTTTGGAACTTACGATAAATACAATGAATAATAATGATGTCACTTGTAACTGTGAACGTAGCGTCGACAACAAACGTTAAATTGACGCGGTTCCGACCTGAACACCAAGAAAATATTGAACAACGGTCGTGAAAGCCTTTGTTAAGAGGGAACATCACGAGTATTAATTATTTTAATTATTTTATTAACGAATATTTTAAGTATGTACGTTCCTTGTTATCCAGTAACATGATTTCTGTTCTTTAGCTACCGGCTTCTTTTTTGTCTTCCAGGTCACTTATTATTTGTTTCATTTCCGCAAAAGTTTGTATTCATAAAGTTTGAACGACACGTATCAGCATTTCCTTAATATAAGTTCGTGTAACTAAATTTCTATTGCTGACCACCTTAATTCGAAAATTCCTGTTAGAAGACTGGAAACACAAGAAAATGGTCGCTGTAATTTACTGAAAACTTTTCGTATTAATTATTTTGACACGTTACTTTTGACGGCCGTATTTTGATTATTTTCTTCAAAATTTTGTTTTCAATCTCCATACTAACAAAGGTTGAAAGTTTTTCCAACAAAGAAATTTGTAGAAAATTGCAAACTAACTGGAAACACAAGAAAATGTTCGCTGTAATTTACTGAAAACTCTTCATATTAATTATTTCGACATGTTATTTTTGACGGTCGTATTTTGATTATTTTCTTCAGAATTTTTTTTTTTTCAATCTCCGTATTAACAAAGATTGAAAGTTTTTTGAATAAAGAAATTTGTAGAAAATTGCAAAATAACTGGAAACACAAGAAAATGTTCGCTGTAATTTACAGAAAACTCTTCATATTAATTATTTTGACATGTTATTTTTGACGGCCGTATTTTGATTATTTTCTTCAGAATTTTTTTTTTCAATCTCCATACTAACAAATGTTGAAAGTTTTTGGAAATTTTTCAAAGAAATTGTAGAAAATTGCAAACTAACTGGAAACACAAGAAAATGTTCGCTGTAATTTACTGAAAACTCTTCATATTAATTATTTTGACATGTTATTTTTGACGGCCGTATTTTGATTATTTTCTTCAGAATTTTTTTTTTTCAATCTCCGTACTAACAAATGTTGAAAGTTTTTGGAAATTATTCAAAGAAATTGTAGAAAATTGCAAACTAACTGGAAACACAAGAAAATTTTCGCTGTAATTTACTGAAAACTCTTCATATTAATTATTTTGACATGTTATTTTTGACGGCCGTATTTTGATTATTTTCTTCAGATTTTTTTCTTCAATCTCCATACTAACAAATGTTGAAAGTTTTTGGAAATTTTTCAAAGAAACTTGTAGAAAATTGCAAAAAATAAACACAAAGAATCAGTTGAAGCCAAAAATTCCAAAGATCGTTGAAAGCATGACACAGTTTAAAGAATTTAAAATTCACTCTTAAAAATACGAAATGACGAAAATACGAACAATGCTTTGAATCTACTGCGTTTTATAATAATTAGAATTTGTTTTTTTTTTATTTTCAAATTATTGATACAAAATTAAATTTCACAAAAAAACGTTCCGTTTTAATGATTTAATCCGAAATATGAATCCTCTTTAATACGCGCTGAAGTTAAATATGAATCCTCTTTAATGGATGATTTACCAATAGAGATATGCGGATTCTCATGGTATCCTCGCTGAAAGCGCCTCACAGCATTTATTTTTTCAAGAAATTTAAAACCAAAGAAAATGTTACCACATTTATTAGGGGATTACTGGTCTAGTGGCTTAGTTAGTAGACTAGTAATCTCAAAGTCTAGGTTTCAACTCTTAGTAGGGGACATTGTAAATTTTCATATCACAGATTTAAGTTTACAATGTTTCTGACTTAAATTTTCCACGTTTCCCTAATCCTTGCAGCATATGCTGGAATAGATGTTAACATCTGTAAGACGGTCATGGCCGCATCCAAAAATCCCTCTCAGTCAAGTTCTTCGAGACCTTTTGATAAGTGGTGAGAGAGAACCAAGGGAAAGAAAAGAAAACCGTTTCTGGAATGAGAGATGTCCATAAGTCTATATTCTCATTATGCTATGGTTAAACCATAGTAATACTTTAAGACTATTTTCGTTATAAAAAAATGTTAGTCAACAATGATAAACTTACAATCTGCATATTTAAATATATGTGTGGCCACTACATCCCGTCGTGATCGCTAAACGATCGGAATAAAATTATAATTTTAATTCGTCCGTCGCGTTTTGTAAAAACGAGACAGTGACCTTGCCCGTACCGGTTGGCAATTCTAATTTTTCCTTTAGGAGATAACGCAGAATGTAAACAAACATACTGATGTCAGTATTAACAAAATTGAATGGCGTTTCCAATTAAAAACCAAAAAAAAACTTATTAATCAAAACTCAAAAATAACAACATATCTTGAATTCTCCGGTTGCTAAAGGAACGCCGTCTACCTGTTCAAACGCACGGCGTTTCAAACAAAATGATAAATTTTTGTTAGTTTTTTTAAACCTTGTTTTGCGTTCCTCCAATTATACATTTTTTTGCAGATTCGACGAGATCAAAAATAATAGTCGAAAAACCGGTCGTGGAAATAGGCGGAGATGAAATGTCGAAGGTGATATTTGACAAAATCAAAGGAAAGTTGATCATTCCTTTCGTCAATTTGGAGCGAGATTACTACGATTTGAGTCTGGCGAACAGGTAGGTTGGAATTTTTTTATTCCCGAGTTCGTTTCACTCGATAGATAAAGTTTATCTTCGTATCGAAAGCAATACGAACAAATAGGATTAACGTTATCATTTTTGTGGGAAGTGTAATTTATAGGAATTATTGATGTGCACTTTGTTCTTCCGCAATAATAATCATTGACTGATATTAATGTTGATATTTATTGTGGCGCAATTATTGCTTTAAAGGAGACAATTTTAATAGACAAGAATTAAAAAAAAATATTAAAAAAATGGAAAAATAAAAATAGTTCACGACTATTTCAATGTTTAAAAAGTTGAAAACAAAATGGAGTCAAAGAAGATTAAAATATGTTTTTGAATTCCTTATTTGATTTTCTTACCTACACAGTACTGATATTTCTTTTTCAAGTTTTTTATTTTTCGAAATATTCCCACTCCACATTCCAACATTTCTTGCTTACATCCCAAGTCTAAGTAAATTATATTGTAGCGTTCACAAGCCGTTTAGGCTAATTGTTTTGAAATGTTCTTCCATGCTATTCTGTCTTTAGCCCTTTTCTACAGTTTTCTATTTTCTTCTTCCAAGATGGTATCTCTCCATTTTCTTCTCGGCGTTCCTCTCTTCTTCTTATCTGCTATACCCTTCACTGTTCTACCTTCATCCATCCTTTTTAGATGATCCAATCACTGTATCTCGAGCCTTCATCACAAAGGTCACCTTGGGACTATCGAAAAGTTCATAGATTTCACTATTCGTTCGTCTTTCCCATCATGTATGTCTGTCTTCCAGCAAATATCGTACGCAAAATTTTCTGTTCCCATATTTCTATTTTATTTTCTAGGTTCCTTGGCTTTTTTTCTAGTTTTCTGTTAAATAGGACACCCTCGATCGAGTATTTTCATAAATCAAGATCTTTTTAGTAATTTTTTTCTGTGAATCTCGATTACCAACCTTGCTTTTCCTATCTGATGATTATCACACATTTTGGAGTTTGAGGTTTTTCTTGCCCGTAATTCACCCATTCCCTTTCCAGTCCATCTGTCAATATCTATTCACGTGACTCTTTTATACATTTTATTTGTTTTATAAAAACAATCAGTTTGCGTGATAATTGGTTTCTCCTTATTCGATTTTTTTTATCCAAACCACTTTTCTCCTCCCGCATGTCCGTCACGTAGTTTGCGTTAACCGATGTCTCCAGTCATCCTTCCTTTCTCCGTAGAACCAAACATTCAAAGTTTTCCCGCTACGAAATACTCAATCCCCTCTGTCTTCGTTTTTCTTTATTTTCTTTATCCCTTTTGTTATGCCATCTCAACAGTTCGAACCCATTTATAGAGTGCGGTCTTTTGGGTTGCGGCCACGACCGATTTACAATTGTTTCAGTTCCAGCATTCGCTCCAACGATTAGGGAAAAGTTGAAAACCTAATCAGAAGCTAATCAGTCATTTGGCGCTCAAAAAGGGGGTTGCCTGTGAAGTTTCAGGGGAGTTTTGAAAATTGATATATTTATAGATTTTGACGTGCTGTTTCCGAATTTTTACTTTGTCCCCTCGTTTTTTTTTCCGGAAGTAGTCGCCATATTGGAAAAATGGCGCTCCAAAACAGTTTTTCGACGATACTTTCTTTCCGACTCACTTTACGGTGAAAATAGTTATGTAATAAATTAAACTAGAGAATATTTCCTATAATTTATGTATGAACCTTTTTTTTGTGAAATGAATAGTTTCGGCGTACGAGCGCCGCAAATTCTACCCGCAACACGCGTATTGACCAACACATTCATTTCCACACCGCCATGAGGTAGAGTTCCTGGCGCGTTTTTTTTTTAGTGGTATCCCCAGTAGGCCTAATCCACATGTGATACACTGTTGGCTAAATTTAGTGCATTCTCCTTCGCTTCGCTATCCCTGATTTTTGAAATGCTATCAACACCCACTTCTTGAGACATGTGACAGTTTATTTTCTCATCTCCGATAATTCCAGTGCTTATTGACATGAGTTCCTTTACTTCCGCCAAATTTAAATTACGCTGTTGTGATTGGTTAATATTTGGTATGGTTTTTCAACGCGTAGTAAAATATTTTTCAAGCAAGCATTAGTCGCTCACAATACCCGTACTGACGACGAGTACCAACTCAGAAACCAACGTTGGTCTGCGGATGTAAGTGACTATGCAAGTCGAGCTCTTGTTTCAAATAAAATATTTTTCGTTGATATATGAAATACGCGTGTTGGAGTAGACT
>JAFFZR010022894.1:1666-17149 GCA_018397195.1 Lethrus apterus | reverse complement strand
TGTATTAAGTGTATTAAAGAAGTCATTTTCAAGGTATACAAGTACTGATCAAGCTAACAATTAATTTGACACTTCTCTTCTTTTAGGGTTATAATTATAAACACAGTACCAACTTAGCAATGTCGCCACCTTAAAATTTGTGATCACGTGGTGGTCACTTCCAATTGCTCACCCTTTACTTGAAAAACGTTCAATAACCTGTTAATGCGACGTTCGGAACTATACAAAAATGATGCCAAGGAATTTGCAATAAAACAATGCACGTTTTTATTCATATTTTTCAAGCACATACAATTGACTAATGAATTTTTCGAAGAAACGGCGAAATATTTACATTAATAAAGTATCGAGAAATTAAAAAGGGTCTTAATGAATTTGTTAATCGAAAAATCATCATTTCCTCTGTTGCTCACGTAGCATGTCAATGATGCACATCATGCCAATAAATTATCTTTCTGATATCCCGCGTCGTTCCTTTTCCATCCAATTTTCGAGATTGTAATCAATTACTTCGTCATTGTTCGCATGTTCATTGCACACTTTTCGATCTGTGTATTATTAATTTTTCACCCGCTTTAAAGTAGCGGCTTTTGGGTCCGCATGTACACAAATAAGTGGTCGTATTATGTTCTTCGGAGTCGTATTATATACTTCGTCGAGTGATCGATTATTCACGCATCGAACGAAATTGACGTTTCGCGTTCTTAATTGGTCCTCGAATTATTCTTTATGGAGAAAACACAAAACTTTTTGTGCGGCGGTTTTTTCTTTGCGTTCGGTATATCGCCGTTGTTCATGAATTCAGTGAAGGAGGATAATTGACGGCGGTAACAAGTGGATCCGTAATGAATTAAACATGACCGCTTAGCGTCTACATGCAGGAATTTTGTTCTTGGCCGAGCTTCTGTCATCGCATTTCGGCAACAATTGATGCTAATATGCAATTCTGATTTAAATTGCTTAAGAATAAAAAATGAAATCGAATAGTTATAAAGATGAAACGATACGACATAATAACGGCGTATTTTTTACCGTTGACAACTTATTCTGAAATAAATGAGAAGAAAGAATCTTATAAAACTAAGAGAAAATAGTAATGAGTCGAAGAAGGATAATATTCCCAAAAATGTGAATAACACGGCCTATAAACATTGATAACTGATAAACTGAGTGACATTACATTTTGAACATTTTCCAAGAAATAGCTGATTTCATGGTCTACGATTTGTTAATGGATAGCTTTTCAGTAGAACTTATAGTTTGGGCAAGAAACATATTTCTTTTCGTTTTTCTCAAAAGTGGGGTTTCGGGAATATTATCCTTTTCCCACTCACCGATTCAATTGTTTGTTATACAAATTTCTATATTTTACACAAATTCAGAAATTGCGAACACTCATTTCAAACAGATAACTTGTAACAAGAGACTTATCGAAATCGTAGACAGCCAAGCACGAAAATATTTAGCTAAATCCATCAATTACGAAACAATGGGAATTTTGTGTTTACAATGTAATGTTGTTAGAATTTGAACAAAAATTCGCCAAAGAAATCCAACATGTGCCGAAATTTTAATTCCGTCAATCCTATGAAAGCAGCTCAAAAAACAAATTAATTAGTTATCAACACTCCCTAATAATATTTGTAATAATAAATAAATAACTAATGCAGAAAAAAATTCTAGAAAGTTGGCGATAGTATTTTAAAAAACTACTAGGAGTAAAAATAGAGAATCGGGACAATTCAACAAATCAACGAAGCTCAAGCTTCATACGAAGATTTTGACGATAAATTAAACTCACAGAAGTGATCAAAGCGGTTGATAGTCTGAAAATTGAAAAAGCATCGGATATCGACAAAATCGAGCCAGAGCTAGTTAAATTTATGAGAAAGGAACGAGTGGAATCAATTAGGTACATAGACGCCTTCTATTATGCTGGAAAACTAACAATATACCTGACGAATGGAGAAAATAGATCGAGAACTAACAAATAAATTAGTAAAGTGGCATCATTGTATTCAGTTATGTGTAATGGTTTCTTCAAAAGAGAGAACTATCTAAAGATACAATAATCACGATATATGACCCCATCTAGGTCCTAATGCTCACTTATTGGAGCGAATCATGGGTATTGAGGGACAGTTTTAAAAGTAAAATCCAGGAGTGGTCCGGCTTAAAAAAATTGAAACACGACAGTTAAGATTTGGATACATATTGAGGATGAGTGATGATAGAATGGTGGGAGTGATATGGGAAATAAAAACAGGAAGTAAGAGAAATAAGAGAGACATGGAATAACAGCATAGCTGACACCTTAAACAAGAGCGGACTCACGGACGCCGGGGATAGGAAAAAAATTGAAAAAATTCATTATCTCTACACCAGTGGTGGAAGAGGATAAAAAAAGTAATAAAGAAAAACTAGAATAATAGATACAAAAATTACTGTATTAATTTAAATAATAAGTCCAATAAATAGTTGTCAAGTTAGAAGTACCAGTTATTTTAGAGAATATTGACTATATTTCATTTTTTCCTGTAAGGTAGAACCTGACTTACATAGACAAAATTGTTGTGACTTGCAGGAATATAGAGAAGCCACAAGGAACAAAGAGAACTTCTTCAACGCATAAAAAATAACTAAAATCAACGACAATAACTACACAATTTAACAAATAAATAACGATTGTTTGACAGTTAAATAGAATTAATTTTTGAATGTAAATCGTACTTGTTATTAACTAATAACGATAGTGTAATTTAAATTTGGCGCCATTAGTTTCTGTCTAGCAGGAAAAAGAATAATATGGAAAAATGTAGCAAGTATAGTAAATTATGGAAATAATAAAAGCAAACAATATACAATAATAGTAACAGTGAATAGTAACAGAGGTATAATGTAATATATGCCAATAAAGGTTTTTTTTATAATAAAAATACATGATCGAGTAGTCCTGATAAAATCAGCTATTAAACAAACTATACTGTCGTAAATTTCGTAAATTTGGAGGAGTAAATACATAAGCCAGAATTACACTAGAACAATTTTCAAATTTGTCGTTAGTTGACCACCATTGATCGTATTATTTACTTTTGTTCGGTTATTGTTTGATGCGATTTCGTGCAATTGTCTGTTAGATTTTGTGTATTTCTCTTGTCTTTCATTATGAAAAGTTAATAAAACACACACTTTCTTTTGAATATCACTTTTAAAGGAGAAAAATGTAATAAATTTTTAATTTCTAAACATTTTTTGTTTGTTTATTAATAACTATTTACTACTATTTACCAATCAAATAATTTAGACAAACTGAATTCTTGTTTAAACTCAGTTTATTGATAAATGCTCCAAACGGGGGCGTTTCCTTGGCGGTGAAACATACTTGTCATGTATTGTAAGAAATTTAAATTTTAAAAATGTGTCATCGCATTTTTTTTTTTTTAAGGAAATTCAGATTTTTTTACCATACTTTCTTCCGCTCTGGGTTATTTAACTTTTTAACTTCTTTGATTACGACTTGAAATAGAGTATCTCAAAAATTGGGCTTTCTTCTAGTGTTTGTCAGTTTCTGTAAGCAAATGTGAGAAAATGAAGTAAAAGAATTGGAAAAAAGAGAGTTAAAGAATATGCTTAGAGGTGAGAAAGCGTCTTAATGAGTGTAATAATAAAATAGAAGAAAAACATAATTTTAAAAAATCTTGGCGTTACACGAAATTCATTATTTGCTGAAGAGGGACAAACCCAGTAATATTTCGTCGTTTTTTACTTTTTTCAGTCACGGTCAAAGCCTAATTTTTAGAGAAATTATCAACTGCTTGAAGGAAATTTTCGTGTAGCTTTTTTAAGTCTTCAACTACAGCCTCTTTGCTGGCGTATGCTCTGATTGGACTTGATAAAATATATTATCCACCTTTTTAGAGAAATTACCAATTTTCTCAAAATTACATCTTACATAATTTTTCTGACAGATAGTTTGTTTGTTTTATTAAAATCATTTCTTTGGATTATATTCAAATTTTTGATATATTCAATTGAACTATTTAATCATTTTTCCATTTCTGAAAAGAATTGCATTTCCTTTCAGAAGGAAAATATTCCAGATTCGTTCAATTCTTCTAGTGTTCAAAAAATTCCATCACGTCGGGCAATTTTCTCGCAGGTATCTGTAACTCAATATCTCAGTTAGAAATCAAGTTGATGGTGTGTTTCGACATAGATGTTTCACCATTTCCCTTTGGAAGTCGCCAGTCTGAAACACGTTTTTTTTTTTGTTTTTTCAATTACAATTGTTCCTTAAAGGTCTCTTGAAGTGATTCCTTCACCTTGCTACACTTCAATTTTATATCGAACTGTTATATTGTTAATAAACAATAAATGACTTTTTAAATACTTTAAAATCGATACCTGTCAGCTGTCACACATGTAAACATTAAATACCGAAAATCTGGTTGAGAATACGGCAATTTACACTGTGTAAACGTGTCGTAAGTAGTCAATCAGTGACCGAACTTTTTAAGTGAAAATTTTACTTTACTCCTCCGAATTTACGAACGTGGTATAGCCATTATTTAATAAATGTGTCACTAGTATCTGAAATTTATTCTTCGATAGAATAGTAAAATCGTAGAAATACTGAAAAAATGCTATAAAGTATAAACAATCACAGACCTGTTGATATCCATATACAGATTTTTGAATATTAGGCATGAATAGGCTGCCCTATTTTTTTTAACAAATTAAAAAATAATTTGTAAAAATCAACACGTTGTTACTGAGTTGATGTTTGTGGTGAATTCCACATTTTTTTTTTTTGTATGTTAAGCAAGGCAACAATTTCTATGGGCTGCTTAACCGCACTCCAAGAATGGATTTTTGAAAACTTAAGCTGATTAAGAGTAGCAACGATACGCCTGACAAGCAAATAATGCAGCATTTAAATACAATTTACATTCTGCTCATTGCTAATGCATTCACGCATAGATGTGCAGTGTCACTTGGTAGACGGGTAGTTGCTTTTATTTTCTGTCAGGTTTCTGATTGAATCTGTACATACGTCCAGTCCGTGTTAATATTTAGGGATATACATACGTCAATTATACTTATCTTTACCTGCAGTCAAATGCAAGCACCTATCAACATTCGAAAATGCATAATGGTCGTGTTCTTATAATATGCATAAATTTAAAAACTTTTGCAAAACTGAACGCATCGAAAAATAACATCCAAGAAAATTATTTATACCACACATAAATATTAGACTTCGCGTGAGTTGATTGCGAACGGAGATGCAAACAAAGTTATCATCGCCCCGACGGACTTACGGACGAATTTATTTGAAAAATAAGAAAAAGTCTTTGCGATCGATATACGAAAATAGAAGAAGCTGATCTTCCGGACGTAATCAGACTCGTACTCACTAAGCCGACTGGGCGTCACCCGTTTCCCATATATGGCACCGAAATCGGGCAGTCCAATTTGCATACTCATTATAGACTGATTTTTACATTTTAATTTTTCGAATTTTCGAATCATTAACAAATTTGTCGAGATTACGAACGTCCTGTATAATTTGGACCATTCCAATAGAAATCGAACCTTTATGGGGTAATTTCAATCTAATATTCAAATTAAAAAAAAAAGTTTAAACTGGATTAAATAGGAGGTTTGCAAATTAAAAGTTAGAAGAACTCATCTAATTAAATAATTAAATGAGTTTTATAAACTTTCGATTAGATATGACATTATCTAGTTTAGAACGACTTCATAATTTTTGATCTATTTTGACATTATCACGAAATAATAAAGGTGTTATTTACCTTTCCATTTAGAGTGCATTCAACTTGGAGAATTCTTTTCTTGTGTGAACTACGAGCGTCAAATTTATTATATACAAAATAAATACCCTTAGCCCGAACAGAGTCCGGTGTCCGTCCACATAATAAAAATGTTTATATGGCCAGAATGTGTGAAATATATATAAAAATATTTTCTCGAAACCGGACTTCGCAGATTTCGACTATACTGCAGACCATTAAATCATGAATTTTATCGCACATAAATAGCGATCGGGAAAGAAAATACAACAAAGTGAACCACATAACTTTTAGTGTTAGATTTTAAGAGATTGCGATTTTAAGATCGTGCATTTTCTTTTTTTTTTTTAATTCACATTTTAATAAATTTCATTTCGAAACACATTAACTACTTCCTTTAGAAATAAGCAGATAAAGCTCATTGCCAAACCCTGTTAAATATTAAATAACTGTTTTCTTTCTAAAAACATCAAGTAAGGACTTATGCAATTTATAACATATAGACATGTTAGTAGGACAATAAAGGTTTTTAGTCAAAGGTCTATGACGTTTATGATCTGGAGAATAAATTTTTTAAATTACTAAGAATTTTACGTATTTAAAATATTGAAAAAAAGCTGGGCATTCAAGTCCCGCAAGTTATTAAATTCTAGGATGAAACTTTATCGACATCCTGTCCAGTGTTCGACGTTTGGAAAAATCGCTTACAGACAATAATGTTGACTGGGTTGGGCAGAATTTAGTTAGTTAATTCAAATCTAGAATGTCACCAAATTCAACAATTTTTGAAAGATAAGTTGGGTGATTTAGTCAAATAAATTCGGATCAAAATAAATGAATTATGTTAATCGTGAACAGCGTAGGATTAGGTTGAACAAAATTTGGAATTTTCAATCAACATAAATTTTGGATTTTGATTTCATTAATAATATCTTACTAGACTTTGCTATGTAAGTTTAGGCTGCATTGTATTTGATTAAAGGATAAAATATGTCCCAACCTAAACCGGCTCCCTCCCAATATGCTGATTTGGATTCATTTATCAAATTCGAGCTTGAAGAAGTTGAATTTGGTTGATTTACATCTAAAAAATTTAAAGGATTAGGTTGGCATAAATTTCTTAATTGATTAAATAAATCCAATTAAACCTTAATTGTCACAATTCAGATTCCAATAGTTAATTATTCACAGGGTTGGGGTTGATTTTAGGTTGGGTTAAATTTTATTGGTTAATCTTAGTCAAATAAATTCGGATCAAAATAAATGAATTATGTTAATCGTGAACAGCGTAGGATTAGGTTGAACAAAATTTGGAATTTTCAATCAACATAAATTTTGGATTTTGATTTCATTAATAATATCTTACTAGACTTTGCTGTGTAAGTTTAGGCTGCATTGTATTTGATTAAATGATAAAATATGTCCCAACTTAAACCGGCTCCCTCCCAATATGCTGATTTGGATTCATTTATCAAATTCGAGCTTGAAGAAGTTGAATTTGGTTGATTTACATCTAAAAAATTTAAAGGATTAGGTTGGCATAAATTTCTTAATTGATTGAATAAATTCAATTAAACCTTAATTGTCACAATTCAGATTCCAATAGTTAATTATTGACAAGGTTGGGGTTGATTTTAGGTTGGGTTAAATTTGATTGGTTAATCTTGTGTAATTTTGATTAACCAATCAAATTTAACACAACCTCGAATAAATCAACCCCATTAAATAAATTCTGAGGAAGCAGGATCAAAAGAATGCCATTTATATTCAAAATAATTTATTACAGGTTTCGGGTTGGTTGATAGGAATTTCTGATGAAAGCAAATGAAACTTAACAATTTTTGAAGGAACAGAATTAGGTTAATCAATTTAAATAACGTTAAAAAATTTAAACAAAATCCTTTTGATCATAGACAGATAGGTTGATTGAGTCAAAACAACCATTCAGATCAATTTAAATAGTTTTTTTTGCAAAGTTGCGATTTGATTAGGGTTATTTAGTTAGTTGGGTTAGGTTGGAATGTATTTTATTCCTTAACTGTATTCTAACTGAAAACTAACTGAAATCTGCTGATTAGGTTGAGGACTGGCTTAATTTAAATCAACAACATTTGATTCAACCTATTTTTTAAGAACGAATCTTCTTACTTAATCAAAATCATCAATCCAACCGGCCTTTATTGATTGACGTTCGACAATTTTTGAAAGGTTTCGATCGGGATGATTTTCTTACTTGATTAATTATAACCAATGAAATCTATTAAACCTAATCACATTTTCGATTACATTTAATCAAATTTGATCCCAAAGAAATTGTTGAATTTGGATCGACGTAGCCCAGCTAATTGTAACCTAAAATATGACAGATTAGGTTGTTTTTAATGAATCAACCGAGAAATTCTAACCTAACAACTCTTTTAAAAATTGTCCAACGTAAATTAAATCAAATTCAACTTGACTCATTTAAAAAGTGTTTAGGTTGCAATTAATCTCAACCAACAATTTGTGACGAGGTTGAGCCGAGGAGAATTTTATCAGTTAATCAAAGCCAACCTATTGGAGTCGTTCCAATTGGGTGCAACCTAAACCAACCTGACATAAACATGTAAAAATTATTGAACAATCAAGTATCTAGATTCTAGATAAAACAATAAGTTCGAATTTTAATGATTTTACAAAAAAAAATACCCAACTTAATCAATCAATTTCGATCCAACCTAAAAATTATTACTCGTCATAAAATATAGTAAGGTTGAGTTGATCCGAAAGCAATTTGAGTATGTATTAATAATAAATTTTTAAATTCTGCACTGCAAATTTTCAAAAAAATATCATTTTTCATGAGCCTCTGTTCAATTAAAATATTATATGAAATATAATTATATGAAATAAAAATTACAACCAGAAAAACAAAATCAACAAATTAATGCATCTACTACTTAACATTTTTTTTTGTTGCTGTGAATGTCGAGACGAAATAATTTGGACCGTTACAAACATCCATTTAAGTTAATTTTGAAAATCATGTAATTTAATATCAAGGAGACGGAAATAAATACGTTTACTTGAAAAGAAAGTTCGTTTTCGTTTCACTTTAAACTTCACGAGGCTTCGTTGGCAAACACTCGAACTTTGCCAATCGTTTCTTATTAAAAAGTTTTATTGCTAATACAATGAAACCGGGACACAAAATTCTGATATATATGTTTAACTTTCTTCATAACTAAGTCGAAGTTGTAGTAAAAAATAATGAAAAATTTATTCAAAAATTTCAGACATATTTAATCATTTCGAAAGGAAATAATTACCCAATAATCACTCCTACTCTATTAAATAAAAACGACTTAAAACGACATAAATCAGTTTGTCTTCAGTGAATGAAAAAAAAATAAAAACGCCAATCTGTCAACTTAAGTTCAATATTATGCGGACGAAATGCATAATTCAACTGCAAAGCTCTTGTTCATATAATTCACACTCGAACTTTGCGAATCGTTTCTTATTAAAAAGTTTTATTGCTAATACAATGAAACCGGGACCCACAATTTGATATATATGTTGAACCTTCTTCATAACTAAGTCGAAGTTGTAGTAAAAAATAACGAAAAATGTATTCGAAAATTTCAGACATATTTAATCATTTCGAAAGGAAATAATTACCCAATAATCACTCCTACTCTATTAAATAAAAACGACTTAAAACGACATAAATCAGTTTGTCTTCAGTGAATGAAAAAAAAATTAAAAACGCCAATCTGTCAACTTAAGTTCAATATTATGCGGACGAAATGCATAATTCAACTGCAAAGCTTGTTCATATAATTCAAGTCGAAAATTTACTAGCTCATCATTCTCTAAATGGTGGCCATTACGATTACAAATTACTACTAATGGTGTATTAATTTCTTCAATATTTTAATGGCAATTATGAGCTTCGCACGTAATTATGATTACTGAAAATGTACGGGCAATATTTCTTTGCGAGAAGTCGTAAAAACCGAATGGTTTACGTCAGGCGGCGTGTAATTATTTTAATTTTAATAAACGTTCTCCTACATTGTAAGATTTGCTTATGAGATATTTTATGAGAGGAACTTTTCCAAGTAATTTCTTTCTTTGAAAACAGAATTTGGCCAGTCAGCATAATTATATTACATAATTTATTAATATAATTATATAATTTTGTACATTCAGAAATATCAAACATTACCATAAATTGATTCAACAACTACATTCATAAATCAATCATCCAAATTGATGCCCAAGGCTGATTCTTTGCATGGAATTCTTCAATTCTACTGGGCGATGATTTATTTTTCTGTTAGTAAAAATGACGTGAATTTTTATTCGTCATTGCTTGACCCCCATGCGTTTATATTGTTTATTTCGTTTTGGTGGTTAGCTGTTTTGTCCACTAGAGTATTTCCTATCGATAGCAGCATCATCAGCAAATGTAGCTAGTTTGATATTTACTGCTACTGGAATATCATATGTGTATAATTGATACAGCACTGGTCCCAGCACACTACCTTGAGGTACACACCTGCTTTGTTGTTTTAACTTTAGAGTATCATTTTTTTGCTTAACAAAGTTCGATGAGTATGAGATGTATGATTCCAAGTACATATTGTATTGGTAAGTATCTTTATTTCAGTCGTACGTACCGAACTCAAATGTTTGGACTACATCTAAGAAGATGGCCGAGCATATTTTCTTCCCTTCAAGACATTTTTCTATGGCTTATTCGATGTACTTGATCGATTGTGGCATGTTTATTCCTGTATCCAAACTGGTGGTCGGGAACCAGTTATTTCTCTTGGATTATTCTCTTAACCGTTGTTTTAATATTTCCGCAGTCACTAAGTCAAATCCTGCTGGTTTTGGGGTTAATATTTTCCTCTTTTTCCTTTACCTACTTCTGTCGGTGAAACTAATTCTATTTCTTGGGTTTCAGAATTTAATCTGGTTGTTCAATTATTTCTAGTACCTCGTTGGGTTGGGAGATGTTTTCAAGGAGTGTGGGAAACAGGTCAGCGTTTTGTTTATTTTCTCAAATTCCGTAAAAGGTGACCGAAAATAGTTTCTATGATCTAAATTACAAATAAAAAAATTATAAGCAACCAAGGGATATTAAGTTTTCCCAGTTTTCTCAAATATCTGAAAAATTAAAGAAGATAAATCAAATCTGATTCTTGTTCATTTTCTTCGTATTTCTTCTCAGCAAAGTGATCATCTTGAGACTGTATTACTGTATCTTTGCTACAATTTTTAATTTATAGCGTTATTACTTAAATTAAATAATGTAAATAGGTTAAAGGAAAACCTTTACGTTGAGGTAGTATTTTCAAAAATACGTCGGAATAAATATGTATACGATAACGTAAACTCAACGAAGTTAAATTGGAATTTGTAAATTTATCGTACGTAACATATTTTACTTAAAAATAAAATATTTTACTTAGACGGTTTCACAAACGTGTGCACATAATTTTCAAAAAAAAAAAATTAACACAAAATCCAAGAGAATATCGACAATGAAAACTGAAAACTGAACAAGTTGCATAAATTTACATTAATTCATTGCAGTCATGATCAAGAAAATTGTCACTAAAGGAGAGATTTAGCGAACTGCCATCAATTTGCAAAAAAAATACTTCTTTCTACTAATTCATATACGTGATTTCAAATCCGTGGATTTTAAACGTCTTGTTATTATAATTTGTGTGCGAAAAACATCAAACACTATCTTCAGAGTGGCGAGTTAAAATTACACCGGATTTCTCATCGCCCTCTACATCATCATCGTACGTCTTCCATAAATAAGTCGATAAATCTTTCGACGCTATCCGCTATCGATCTAAACGAGAAACAGAACTGGACTGCGAGAGTTATCTTATATCAGCGGATAAGTCTCGCCGGAACTTTGACACCGCAATCAGGGCCGTCCTAAGATATTCGGCGCATGTGGGTTACTAACAATAATGCGCTCCTCTTCATAAGAAAATATAAGGGAGAGGAAGCGGGGCGACCAGTGAACTTTTACAAAAGTTTCAGAACAAGAAAAAGTTAATATAATTACCAATAAATAAGGGGACAAATTATTTTTTTTTTTTTTCGAAAAAGGAGTATGGATGGAAAAAGGTTGTTATGGGTTGGGTTCGCTCCGTAAATTGAAATGATTGAAATTCATAGACATTTTTTTAAATTTATAGGTGGATTTGCATGGGTTAGGTTCGACCATAATTGAAATTATTGAAATTCAAAGGGTCAGTTTTTAAAAAGGTTAAGTCGCAATTCCACTGAGGCAACATTTAGGCAACATGTGGTATGCGGCAATGACGCATGCTACACGAAATCTTTCATTCGAAACAACATGAAGCGACATAAAGCATGCACCCTTTTCGCATGCCACACACTGGCTGTGGTTGCCGGCCGCATGCGTCATATTTCGACAAGATTAAGCGTGTCGAACGATGTCGTCCAAGATACGACAGTCAGCCGATCGGTGTGACTTGTATTCTACGTCACGGAGTGGAGTGTTGAAAGAACTACATTATTTATTGAAGATTACCATGTTTCACCGGAACTGTGGAACAATAAAAGTACTGCTTATAAAGACTACAAATTAAAAAATGAACTCGCTAGTGATTTCGACTGTACTGTAGTTGAGGTGAAAAAGAAAATCAACTATTTGTGGTCAGCGTTCCATCGCGAACGAAAAACTTTCCATGGCACACGTCCTTCATTTGATGTAAAATATCTCATAAACTCGTCCCTTACTTCTTTGGCTTCTAAAGTTAATTTTCGTGCTCTGCGTTGCAAATCCTCCAATATTAGTGTCACTTTGGATTACTCCCCTCCATGATCCCGGAATGATATTCCCATCTCGTGTTTCATTATCAAAAATTACTTGAGGCGAATACAATTTTCTCAAAGTTGTACTCTCTCTCAAAAAGTTATGAAGATAAATGCATGATGTTATGATAATTTCAGCGTTTTCTACATATAACATTAGTGGTCAGCCACCAATTTATTGAAAAAATCATTCCGGTCTTCTTGATCATCAATATATTATGCTCTTGTCCACCACCTTGGTTTTTCCTTTTTCTTCTTCTATTAGGTACTTAAGTTTAGCAACCTCCTTTTTCTTCTTCTACTACTTAAGGTTAGCAGCCGCCGCGACCGTTTCCAAAGACATGATGCAAAATGTTGACGTAGCATGTTGCTTCAATGGAATTGTCTTAACCGCATGCTACAAACGACAAAGCGCATGCGGTAGTTGCGGTGGTTGGTTGTCGCGTGCGACATGAAGTTTGTGGCACGATTAAAGTAGCACATCAAAACACTGGACGACATGAGGAAGCTACATGTCGTCTAGTGTAAGTTGCCGCAGTGGAATTGCGTCTTTATGTTCGCTCCGTAATTGAATTTTAAAATTTATAATTTATGGTTGAGTTGGCATGGGTTAGGTTCGCTCCGTAATTCAATTTATCAAATTATTGAAATTCAAAAGGTCAGTTTTTCAGTTTTTAAAAATTTAAAATTTATGGTTGGGTTCGCTCCGTAATTGAAATTCGAAAGGTAAAAAAGAGTGTACAAAAGGATTAAAAAGGAATACAAAGATATAAAAAGGAGTACAAAAGAAAATGCAAAATTCAAATAACCTATAATAACAATTGCCGCCCCAAAAGGCGCTATAGCCCCAACCCCAATAAAAATGATGATGCCAACGATTGCATCGTTGTATCTATTGGACGCACGTGAACTTCCACGACGACCAAATCAATTAATTTTTATTGCGTTATCGAAGGCAACTTTATCGCCGACGAAACGGCCGCGCCGATAAATCACTTCCGATGTGCAAGTTATATCGAAGATACGAAAAAAACGCAGAAAAACAAATGACAGACGCGTTAACATGTATAATGCCGAAGCGCGTTCTGTAAATTGATAGTTGTTCTTATTTAAGTGAATGGTCGGGGAAAGCGGAATATAAACGAGATTTATTACTACAATGAATACGGGAATTAGTATTGATGTATAGAGTTACATACTCTACTATAAATGGTCGTAGAATGTTAAAATTCCATCGTTAGACCTTTTGTGCAATAGGAAAGTACGCTTTTTTTGATATGCACATATCTGATTGCAGTAAGTTGTAGAAGATCCCAATATAATGTAACATAATACAGGATTAGTCAAAAGTATGAAATGGGCGGTTTATTTCTGTAAATATGAAGTTTATAAAAAAATGTCTTTAATAGAAGTTTTTTTTACTAATTATTCTCCATTTCTTAGCCTACTCGTTGTTTTTGTATGTCAACGCATTTCCATGGAACTTTTTTTTTTTTTTAATGGCAACCAAGTGAGTTTTGCTACTTTTTATTCCTCTTTTTTTTCTTGAAATGAGTTGATATTTTTTTCATATGCTTTAATAACAAAATTTTAGAGAAAATGCTCAAAATACTTTATTCACTCAAATAATATTTAACTCAAATTAAATGTTCAAACTGAAGACCCCTGCAGGATGACAATAACCTAATCTATCACAAAAATTACGCAATGAATTTTGCAGCCAGTTAAGTGGTATTTCTTCAATTTCATGCCTGATGCTTCCAGGTATTGCAAATTTTCTAATTCCTCTTTGTAAATTTTATTTTATAAATGACCCCAGAGGAAAAAATCTAGGGTGCTCAAATCAGACGACCTAGCAGGCCATTCAATAAATCCCCGACGTTCTATCCAACGACTTGGAAAGATGTTATTCAGAAACAGGCGAACATCAACTCCATAATGTGGTGGAGCGCCCTCTTGTTGAAACCAAACATTGGCATTCCTTGTTGATCTTCATCCGGAAATAAATGTGCAATGTCAGGCACAATGTAGTCACGCAATAGGATAGGACGTCGGGGATTTATTGAATGGCCTGCTAGGTCGTCTGATTTGAGTCCCCTAGATTTTTTCCTCTGTGGTCATTTAAAAACTAAAATTTACAAAGAGAAATCAGAAAATTTGTAAGACCTGGAAGCAAGAATCAGGCACGAAGTTGAAGAAATTTCACCTAGCTGGCTGCAAAATTCGTTGCGTAATTTTTGTGATAGATTAGGTTATTGCCATTTTCTCTAAAATTTTGTTATTAAAGCATATGAAAAAAATGTCAAGCCATTTCAAGAAAAAAAAGAGGAATAAAAATCAGCAAAAAAATCACTTAGTTGCCATTAAAAAAAAAAAAAAAAAAACAAAAAAGTTTCCATGGAAATGCGTTGACATACAAAAACAACGAGTAGGCTAAGAAATGGAGAATAATTAATAAAAAAACTTCTATTAAAAACTTCTATTAAAGACATTTTGTTATAAAGTTCATATTTACGGAAATAAACCGCCCATTACATACTTTTGACCAATCCTGTATAATGATTCCTTCTATAAAATTCTTTCAGCTTCAAGGTGGAATTTTAAATCCCAATTTAGCCAATAGAATTTTATTTCGTAATTAAATATCATAATGATTTTAATCGAATTTGGCCGACAATAATTTTAATACTTTCCCAATTCTTTCTAGTACAAAAATATAAGGTATGTTCTTACAGTTTCGGATTTTTCTGACCTACCGCAATTTCATTCAATTCCTTGGAGTTAGCTACAAATGAAATTGAGTGTTATAATTGGT
>JAFFZR010022893.1:0-17361 GCA_018397195.1 Lethrus apterus | reverse complement strand
TAACATAAAGCGGCAGCAAATGAAAATTAAAATATTAAATAAAATTTAAAAAAATTTACGTATGTGAATGAAGATTTCAATTTCACAAAAATTTAGATATAAATATCTTTAAGTAAATTTTATTTAAATATTTTGAATATCTGTACAAAATTAATTAATTAATTGATTAATTAATTGTATTCTTGAGCATATAATCAATAAAATATATTTATTAAAGCAATAATATACAAAATATATATAAATGTATTTTGGTATCTTTTTCAAGTAATACCTAAATATATTTATTATTATTATTATTTAATATTGTTATATTAACAATAATATTAAAAAATATCATCATCATCATCATCATCATCATCATCATCATCATCATCATCATAATCCTTCCTTTTCTACCATCATGGTGTGGATATAAAATATATAAAAAAATAAAAACAACAGAAAACAGTAAACACACACAGTAAAAAAATTGTCATTTTTTATGACAAACAAATTAATCAATTTCATGTATTCTGTTTAGTTAATCACGGCCAATCTAAATATTTTGTTCATAATTAGATCAATTTCCTCATTAGTTAGTCTTTCATTCATATCGAAGTGAACCCCTCCTTCAAACAAACACGAAGAACTAATTTTTATATTCCACTTCTTGATTATCCCCACCTGAAGAAATTCTAAATGAGAATACCTGCAAGTATACTCAGGTTAAACACGTCATGGTCGACCCGTTATAGTCTTCGTCGACAAGAAGAGCATGCCACGACGGTGTTAAAGTGGTTTAAGAATTTATCAAAAGTGAGTTAAATTGTATGCCGGCAATTGAGCGAAATGTGAATGAAGTGTTGTGTTAAACTTTCAAAGTTCTGTCGACGGATCCGTTTGAAGAGATTTGAACAGCTTGCGCTACAACCGGTAATAAAAATTGGGTCAAAAAGAAACAGTAAAAAAAATCATCTCATGGCACGTTATCCACCTATTGTTTAAAATAAAATGTAATTTATTCAATTCTTGAATAGTGTGAGCAATTAGAAAAATTAGCTGCCATAGAAAATAGTAAACACTAAGAACACTAAGTTTAAATGTTTAATATTCTAAAAATCTAAACAATTATTCAGATCAAGTGCAATAATTCCGAATGACTAATTTCATCCTTATCCTTCTTATACAGATTAAGGTCTTTATATAAATTATGTGCAGTGGTTCGAAGAAAATAATTAGTTGATTTATATCAACATCGGTAGCGGAATCAAACTGTGAATTGTGATTTTGAACCTTATGTGTAAATGATGTTAAGTGATAGAGTGGCTCGCTTCATGTGGAATAAAAGTGATTGACCTTTCCAATATGGCCGTTTCACCAATAAATTGCCTCAGCTATGCGGGATTGCTGGTCATGTTACCCATTCTTGTGACAGGTACGTTTTTCCTATTCGTGTGTCGTAATAATTTAGGAAAAAACACAGTTGAATGGTCAAAAAAATTAATAAATATTAATTTTACAATAAAATTGATAGAAAATCATCAAATATCAGTTACATAAACCATCCTTGAGGTCGATTATAGACCAGAATGGTTTGAATTGTTTTCATCATCATCATCATCATCAATTTTAAATTTTGAAGACTGATAAATAAATAAATATTTTTTTCTCATAATATTTGAAAAATCTTTACACCGAAAATGTGGTTCACGATGGATTATTTATTGTGGATAACTTTAAGATCATCAGATTTTGAGAAATGATTTCTGGCACAGTTTTTCAATTTTCGTGCATATTTCGTTGAAAAATATCATTAGAAACTGAAATATTTTATTTTCTTGAATTGTTCAAGAGGTATTGCCTTTATTTATTTATTTCTTCATGTTTGATACCATTTGTTTTTCGATATTATTGCATCATATTGAATTGAATTATTGGCTTCTGGGATGGAACTGCCTTTGTTATTAGCTGCTCTTAGCCGACGTTTCGTCCACTGTTGCAAGGGACATCCTCAGCGTTGTTGCTGAAATCGCTCACGACAGTGGAAGAAACATCGGCAAATAGCCATCAACAACAAACGCGGTTCCACTCCGGAAGCCAAGCATTCAATTGAATTAAAAATAACTGCGGAAACTTACGCTTACAACATATTGTTTGCAATACCGGTTGAAATAAATGGAAAAACAACTGTCCTAAATTTTCTGAAAATATTATCACCGGTTGTTTCCGTTCATTTCCGAATTTAAACTGTTAAATTTTTTGGTCTATATAATACAACTTTTAGTTTGCTTTGCTGTAAAATATCAGCAATTGGCAATTTTTATTTTTTAATTTTACATACGATTGCGTTAAAAATTTTTGGTTAAAACGTAAATGATACGATCAGTGTTGGCCAACTAATGGTAATTTCGAAAATTTTCCAGTGTAATTCTGGCTTATACAGAGTGTCACAGTGCGATATTCTCCGATATCTTCATTGTTATTTAAAATACAAAAAATATTTTAGGGCAAAAGTTTTTTGAATTTATGGTCTCTATCACCTGAAATATATTTTAAATAAATATTTTCATTTATACGGAGTGTTTCGTTTGTGCGCAACCACATACAACTTTGAAATTTTAAATGGAACACCCTATACATTATTACATTTTTGAATTCCCTGGGTAATTCTAATATAAGTTTGTATGAGATAATATTTTTCTATGTCTATTCGTTTTTAAGATATTTTGCATTTATTCGGAAATTTTGACAGCTGACGGTCTTCGGCAAAACGCTTATAGTTCAATAACGAAATACAGCAAGATCATGAAATTTTATGTAACGCTAGAGGGATCTTTAGTGATAATAGTAAAAGCATTAGAAATTCGATATGTAACACAACATACTTAATAAATTTTCTTCTTTTTGAAACAATTGAAATGCTAAAACTTATTTTTTTTTTAAATGGAAGCACTATATTTTTATGCATTAGTCGAAAGCAAAATTTAATTGTCTATTAATTTGAATAAGCAACATATGTACTTAAATTTAATAATTTTCGAGATATTGATGTATTTTTTAATTTTTGTACATTGTCATCCCTCCTGAGAACCATAAAAGTAATTTTTAAATGTTTTTTTAAGCTGATAAACTATGAACTAATAAATAGAATATGTTGTAAATATGAAGATACACCAAGCTTTACATTTCAAAGTATTATAATATTACATATAATTTCACACATTAAATAGAGAGATCACAAAATGCCATATTTTGTATGTAATATTACTGCTTTCTTGAGTTTCATCGTTAATTAAAGTATGTAAGTTTCATGGCATTTTCATTATATCCCAATTACCGTATTCTGTCATTCTTTCCACAAAAAAAACTAGATAATAGAATAAGATTGGAACGTAATATTATTTATTATAAACTAAATAATATATTAATGTGAACGGAAAAAATGTTTGGAAAATAAAAATAAAAGTAGCATAACCGACATCTCGTTTTTGAATATGTAAAGCTTGGTGTATCTTCTTATTTACAGCATATTCTATTTATTAGTTCGTAGTTTATCAGCTTTGTTTTAAAAACATTTAAAAATTACTTTTATGGTTCTCAGGAGAGATGACAATGTACGAAAATTAAAAAATACATCAATATCTCGAAAATTATTCATTTTAACTACATATGTGGCTTACTCAAATTGGTAGACAATTAAGTTTTGCTTTCGACTAATGCATAAAAATATAGCGCTTCCATTTAAAAAAATTAAGTTTTCCGCATTTCAATTGTTTCAAAAAGAAGGAGATTTATTAAGTATGTTGTGTTACATATCGAATTTCTAATGCTTTTACTATTATCACTAAAGATCCCTCTAGCGTTGCATAACATTTCATGATCTTGCTGTATTTCGTTATTGAACTATATGCGTTTTGCCGAAGACCGTCAGCTGTCAACATTTCCTCATAAATGCAAATATCTTAAAAACGAATAGACATAGACAAATATTATCTTATACAAACTTATATTATAATTACCCAGGGAATTCAAAAATGTAATAATATATAGGGTGTTCCATTTAAAATTTTAAAGTTGTTCGTGGTTGCGGACAAACGAACCACGCCGTATAACTGAAAATAATTTTAGGTGGTGGAGACCATAAATTCAAAAAACTTTTGTCTTAAAATATTTTTTGTATTTTGCATAACAACGGAGATATCGAAGAATATCGCACTAATGTTACACCCTGTATATAAATCCCTATATTGCGTAAATCAATTCACATCCCCATAATATGAAAGAGTTTGTCCAATAACAACGTAAATAATTCAAAAAATAAAATTATAAGAATTAGGGTAAGATTGTTTTTTTTTTAATTTCGTGTGTGAGTAACAGAATCACACATTTTATTTAATTACTATTGCGCTTAAATGCTACAAAGTTTTTTCTATTATTCTAGCATTTTGTAAATAACAAGCAATCTGTAGCTGATTTTCCTGAATACGCTATTCGTACTTTAATCTTGAAGTTTTATTTACACTAATAAGCAAACATTGCAAGAAACACATTAGGTATGTAATAATTATTTTGCGTAATAAAATATTTTCAGAAAGTAGTAAATGACAAGATCTATGAGATAACGATCACAGTATTTAGATATTTTTGTACTTAGACCCCTTTTGCAGTTTTTCCAGATTTATATAAAAAATAGAAAAATCGTTATTGTTAATTAGTTATTTGTCAATTTGGACTGCTCCACACCCTATCTAGCTACAACCATGAACATATAATTAAAGATAGTTGTTTTTCGTGCATATCTCATTAAAAAAAAAAAAAGAAAACAGACTCGTATTGTAACGTTGAGAACAAGAACGATTTATAATTTTTTTACGATAGGTATATAATTAGTTAAAAATAACTTTTCTGTTTGATGATCCTGGAATATTATTAGTGTCAAATTCTTGGTTGAATATGATTGAAATTATACTTTACTCCTCAATCAATCAATCAACCAATAAAACTCAAAAATGTAATAAAATATATTTATTACGACATTATATTTAATAAAATAAAAAAATGCGTGTCGAAAATCTTTGCCTAGTAATAAATATATTTGACATATGTTAGTTATAATTTACTATTGAATAGTTAAAAATGTAAGTTAAAAAAATAATATAAATTCTAAAATTATGTAAAAAATATAATCTGACATATGATAGAGAATATTGAAATATCATACTATTAAGTATCGTGTATTTCACGCACCAAAAAAAAAAAAAAATCCAACACTAACCCTCCTTCTATTCAGGTCCAGCATCTGGACCAAAATGAATTCATGAATGAGATGCATTGCCACGATATCGTAGATGCACAAGAAGCGACCAATCACAAAGAGGGGCGATTAGATCCGATTGGCCTGATGACGAGGCTCCTCCTACACCCGTCTCGTGTCTCTCCCCTCTTAAGAAGCTTAAGCTTCTTGAGGTTGAGTAACGTATATAAGGTTTGCCTTAGTACAATACAACATTGACACTCTTGCACTCGAGCATATTCCGAGTGCAGAGATTCGCAATAAGTCAAGATTTTGCAAGTAATCAGAGAAACTTGTCACGATGATTTCATACAGTCCTATGTGGTTATTGTGTGCGATTCGTGATGAAGTATCGGCAAATGTTTTGACAGTATTTTTGACGGTGTTGTTGTTAATACGATTGATACAAAGGGTGCGAGAATCAACTTCTTTGCCGCCGGGACCATGGGGATTTCCAGTATTGGGATCCCTGCCGTATTTAAAAGGCGACCTTCACCTTTACTTCAGAGATCTTACACATAAGTACGGTTCTTTAATATCAACACGTTTGGGATCGCAACTTATAGTGGTGTTAAGTGATTACAAGATGATAAGAGACGCTTTTCGCAAAGAAGAATTTACAGGAAGACCAATAACCGAATTTACCAAAATTTTGGGTGGTTACGGTAAGCTCGAAATTAATTAACTGATTTGTAAAAGTATTTTAAATCTTGACCGATTATAAATATAATTTATTTATCTTTTATATTCAATATTCAGTTTACGCAATTAAACATTTAACTTAACCTTGTAGCAAACTTGACAGGTCAGCATTGTTTTTCTTGGTGAACATAACAGCAGGAGCCTATCGATAGATTTCGATTAGCTATTTAAATCACTGATAACTCATATCAATTTAACCCAGTTTTATTTCATTTATAACATTATCAAGTGCGTCACCACTTCATACACAAACTTCACATAGAATGAAACGTTTGTTTTAGTACCACGTGATGAAACGTTTAAGAGTTTTTATGTAGGTCAAATTTAAATGATAAAATTGTTCATTTTTTTGTCTTTCAGGCGTAATTAACACTGAAGGCAAGTTATGGAAAGATCAGCGCAGGTTTATCCATAGTCGCCTTAGACATTTTGGTATGAGTTACATTGGCTCGAGGAAGTCTCAAATGGAAAGTAGAATCATGCGTGAGGTCGATGCTTTAATGTGTATACTGAAAGCGCAAAAAAGCGAACCAACAGACTTAAATCCCATGTTTTCAATTTCGATTTCGAACGTCATATGCGACATCATAATGTCTGTGCGTTTCTCTTACAATGATATAAGATTTAGAAGACTTATGACCCTAGTAGATGAAGGATTCAAACTTTTTGGTACCATGAGTCCAGTACTTTTTATACCTATACTTCGTTACTTACCAAGACTCAAGAATACTCGGCAAAAAATTAAAGAAGTAAGTACTGATTAAAAAAAAAAAACAACTTAAATTCTATGCAAGTTTCAATTATAGAATCGTGAAGAAATGGGAAAATTTTTGCAAGAAACTATTGATGACCATCGAAAAACTTTTGATCCTAGCCATGTAAGAGATTTGCTAGATGCTTATCTATTCGAAATTAGCAAAGCTACTGAGGAAGGTACCGGAGATAATTTGTTTGAAGGACGTGATCATGGTAAGACAAAACTTTTCATGACATTTTTGTCATACAAAAATTGTAGAAAATAAATTTTAAATATGTAGTTGCACCTTAAAATATTTTTAATTCGAATATTTTTTTTTTTTTACAGATAAGCAAATTCAACAAGTAATGGGAGACCTCTTCTCGGCTGGCATGGAAACGATTAAATCGTCACTCCAATGGAGTGTATTGTTCATGTTACATCACCCACTTGTGATGAAGGCAGTTCAAGAGGAATTAGATGAAGTTATAGGTCGTCAGAGATTGCCCAAATTGGAAGATCTGGCCTATCTTCCAGTTACCGAATCAACAATTTTAGAAGTGCTAAGGATATCAAGTGTGGTCCCAATGGGTACAACGCATGCCCCTACACGGTAAGCATTTTTAAAATACTTAAAATTTGCCTCAGTTTTTTTAAATTCATAAGGTCCAGTTTTTTTCTAAAATCATTATTTTTGAACAATTTTAAACAATTAAACTCTAATTCATTACTATGACTATTACTTCTCATATGTTTATTCTGAGTTTTATAACATCGTTCATGCAAATATTTGTCAGAGACGCCTTCGGTACGATCCTTGAAAGATTGGGTCAGTAGTCAAATTTGCACCTGCGAAAAAGTGAAAGTTCATATGCCTAAAAACAGTTTGTAAACCCGCTACACGACTGTTGACGAGTTCATTGAACTCGATCTCTGTCTGCTAGGTGCCGATTTCCAAAGCTGTTTCGTAAGTCCTGCGGCGGAATTACTAATTAATTCGGACAACACTTTTATGTAATTCACGTCAGCAATAGTAATGAGTAATGATTTCAATTTAACAATGTTATTGCCTTTTAACAATAAGAGACAAACGTTGGAATCCTATTACAATTCGTTTATAGCATAATATATGAGGTTTATGTTATTTAATAAATTAATCATATGATATGGAAATAATTTAAATAATACATATAATTTTTAAATTTGGAATAATTCAAATCTACAAAGAAACAACTAATATTAGTTAATTATAATCATCTAAGTTAATCAAACTACAGCAAAAATTTTCTAAAAATTGACTGAAAATCACAGTGAAATTTGTGATAATTTTTTGAATTACATTTTTAGTTCTTGTAATCAAGATGTATAATAATAATAATTTTATAAGTGAATATCGGAATTCACATCGTAATCTTAAGCTAACCTAACAACTCTTTCAATCACTGTTTCAATTTCAACGTAACAATGAAATATAAAACTAAACATAACAATTAAAAATAAAAAAATATTTATTGACGGCAAATTAGTGTCTTACACATCGGTTATTTATAATGCAATATGAAACATGATCTGTGGCGTAATAGCAGTAATAGCACTAACGATTGCTGTATCAAAAATTAAGTTCAAGTTTTAGTGAATCAGTAGAATTTTGCATTAATGATAATTAATTCCGAATGCAGAACGTACTTCGCAACAATTGTGTGAACTCGATAAATATTTTAAATGTTTTTTCTTCGTTACAGTGATATCCATTTTAACGGATATACTCTACCTCAGCACGCCCAAATTGTTCCGTTATTACATGCTGTCCATATGGACCCAAATCTATGGGACGATCCAGAAACTTTTAACCCGACCCGTTTCATAAACTCCGAAGGTAAAGTAATCAAGCCTGAGTACTTTTTACCATTTGGCGTGGGTAGACGGATGTGCCTTGGCGAAGTTTTGGCCCGCATGGAAATGTTCCTTTTCTTCTCTTCGCTGTTGCATTCGTTTGAAATTTCGACGCCCGAAGGAGACACACTGCCAAGTTTGATTGGTACAACTGGGGTAACCATCAACCCAAATCCTTTCAAGGTTTGCTTGAAACCCAGACCAATGGGATGGGATTACGTGTCCTCGACTATGAGGTCGGCCGGTAGCCATTAGTTGTTTGAAATCTCGATAGATTTCAGAGCACGGTCTCTGACAGTATGGTTCCTAGCATAATAATAATATTTAGAAACGTGTACTTAATCATTAGTTTTTACCACACACTCGTCGACTTTTCGATACAGATCTCCGACTCTGGACCGGCTGTGCATTTGTAGTGTTCATACTCATTATATTAGTACCTAGTATTTATTAGAATTAAGTAGACTAGTCATCATATTTATGTAATGTCAACTCCTATACATTTTAATTAATTAACTATAATTTTATTTATAACTATACATATTGTTTTCTTTCTATAAAGAGTTGACATCACATTTTGTACAAAATAACTTTTCGTTACCTATTATTGAAACCAGTGTTTTATTTATAGTGAAATTCAGGGCAGCATTTTGTTGACTAGTTAAGTGAATATTGTGTCTACAACCAGTTATCATACAGTGCAGTGTAACACTATTTGTGTTCACCCACGTACAGCGCTTAGTATTAATTCTGTACATATGATTTAATGTTTGTTTGTCTTATTGTTCTCGATTTGTATATATGTATTTCGAAAAGTAAGACTATTTAAGGATAATTGTTATTTAATTATTTTTATCACACAACTACAAATGATAAATAAAAATATTTTTTTCAATAATTTCTTTCAATTAGGTAATTTATTTAATTTTTCATCGGCTGATGAAATAAAAAATTAACCATTAAAAATCATACTATAAAGTGAACACATAACATAACATGGGTTACATGTTCAATGAAAGACATTTTGATTTAAAGAAAATTCAGGAATTATCTATGTTAATAAAAGCAAACATCGGAGTCATAGTAAGTTCAGTAATCTGAAAAAGAATTAATAATGGCAATATTTAAATTTATGTCTAACTCAAAAATGAAATATTTAAAAACGAAAACACAAAAAAAGAAACAATATACAATAATATATGAAGTAAAATTTAAATAATAAAAAAAAACACAAACATTTTATTAATTCAAATATACATAAATAAAATCACTAGTAAAGTCTGAAGCACCTTCCGGAAAATTTAAAGTTTGATTCATACAATTCGTTGGCTGTTGCAAATAACACAGTTCGTTTCTTAGTTTCCAAAATGGTGCAGTTCTTCCCGAGTGCTTTAGGGACAAAAATTGCGAAATCCATCTAATGAAATTAATCATGCAAAATTTTATCAGTATTTCCTCCACACAAAATTAGTGATAATGCTACCTACATAATTAAGTGTAATTTTAAAAGTGTTATTGTTTGTTTTACAAGTGTATTTATCCAGTATTAAAATACTGTTTTAAAATTCCTTACAGATTTATAATCTGTAATAATAAAACATTTTTGTTTATTTCGACTAGAGTTCTTTACTTTTTGCAAATCTTAAGTCACATTTCTCGTAATTTAACAAAAATACGGTATACAAATGCTTCTAATAATGGACTTTTATGGACTAATCAAGAGACGATAGTTTAGTGGACAAATTGCCAACATTTTTCAAAATAGTATTTTTCTGGCTTGAAGCACATACCCTTTAAAAGCAGCCGTCCATATAAACAATAATTATATAATAAATAAAAAATAATTTTATTTCGATGAGGCGAACGTAGGCCTTTCACGATTATTGGATTATATTACTTAGTGAAGGAGGAAAGAGCAGCTATGGGAGAGAGACAGAATAAGAATATACGAAATGCTTGAGCTTGAAAAGAAAGATGCGGGAAGACAGTTGTACGTTGTGTAAATTGGTGGTGCGATGGAAGGAGGTTAACCAACAGGGAAGATTCGAAAAAATACAGAGATACAATAGTAGGTACAAAAGTGTATGTGTGTATGGGAGAAGATCGTCTTATTTGGAAGGGAAAGTGGAAGAAAGAGTGATTGCGAGATTCAGGTGTAGTAAACAGGAGAGAAAGAACTATTAGATGGGGAAGGAATGGAGTGGATCAAAATGAGTGGGGCCAAATGGAGTGCTGCAAGGCAATGAATATAGGCACGGATAGGGAGAGGGACAAGAAATGATGGAGATGTATGAGCGAAACGGGAGAGGGGACTGACAATATTAAAGAGAACGAAGGAAAAGCTGGAACAGAGGGGCCCATAACATGTAGTATTAATTACGTAATTATGCCAAATAAAGATTTTTTTTTATTACTTGAAAGGTTAGAATTATTTTCTCTGATTATTATTATTACATAAAAGATATTGCAAACTAGTTCCATAGGCAGATCAGGTTGTCTAAATTATAGTGCAACTTCTAGGTGCACAATGGTATATAGTTTAGGGCGTGCTCATAATGGCGTCTAAGATCAACTGATACCAACATAGAAATGTCAAGTTACTTTAAGACTTGAGCTTCAAATAATCCAGTATTTCATAATTTTCCCATAAAGTATTCCTTCGTTTTTATATGATGGTCAAACTTCAATGCAGGTGTGAAACGAAATGAAAGCTTGTACTAATAATATATTTAGGTACGGTAATTAAAAATGACTATTGTTTCTTATATGTATTTTATTTGTAATAGTAGAACAGACCAGTTGGCATAGAATTAGGATATTCATGAAATTGGATGATGGTCATTAAACATTTTAAATTTGTTGACGATATTTTTATCAAAATGGGAATCATTCATCATCTTGAATGTGCAAATAAATGAACTATTTCAAATTTCCAAGACTTTTCTTTTTCTTTAAATGGAAACCTAATATTTTTACCTACCTTTTATCAACCTTTAAGACAGCCTTGATATAATCTTTTTTGGAACGACGTTTCAACTAACAAAATACATCAAACGTAATAAAAAAATATATCTCTTAAATCTTATTACAATTGTCGGTATAATTTTAAATGGAATGTTTCAAATGCTGGAATTATTTTTTTGACGATTATGTCTCATAAATAAAAAAATAAATAAAATTGATATAAAATGTATTTAAAAAATATACAAAATATTCCATATATTGTTATTTAAATGTTCCTACGATTTCTAAGCGAAAAATGCAATTTATGTGGTTTAGGTGTTAATGTTATCCCACAATCGCCTCTAAGATCCACTGATTCCAACAGAGAAATTTTAAATTCCTTTAAGATGCTCGCTCCAAATAAGAAGAGAAGCATTCTTGCAAACTGGTCTCCAATGCACATACGTTTACCTTAAAATTTTGTCCTTATATCCTTATATATTGTCATAAGATATTAAACAAACCTGTCTGGAACGGAATAAAAGCTTCCGATTTAACAAATTTCCCTTCTACATCTAAGAACCTGGAAGGATTAAAATCGTTTGGAGATTTCCATATATTTTCGTTCATGTGGATTGCCCACTGTAAAGGAACTATCATAGTTCCTTTAGGTACAGTATATCCTTCAATTTCCATTGAGTCTATGGTCCCATGTGGAATACCAACCGGTACAACAGAACGTATTCTTTGAACTTCGGCTATAGAAGCTTCAGTGTACGGCAGATGTGACAAATCGTTTAAAACAAGCTCCCGGTTTTGGGTCACAAATTCTATTTCTTCTTCAACTTTGCTTTGAATATCAGGAAAACTTGCCATATACAATAAATACCATCTAGAAAATTTTGTAGTAGAAATAGTTAATAAAAATTAATAATGCACACCGTAAAGTTGTCAGTGTTGTATCTAAACTAGCGCCAAAAATATCCGCTAATAAATGATAAAATTGCTGCTGATTGTAAAATTTTGTTAAGTCATTACTATCCTTCCTTTTACCGCGTTCAATTAAAAACGCTTGTACGAAGTTATTAGGCTGGAATTCTTTATCGTTTTCACTTCTTTGGAGAAGTGTGTTCTGTTCTTCGATAATCTGTTGATATATTTCATGTGTTTTATGTTTACCATCCAAGAGAAAAGTCATCGTACTCTTGAATTTTGGCACAAATCTGTTAAAAGAGAAAGTTTATTTACGTAGTTAAATTATGTTAATCGAATTATCGCATTCATTTAAAGCTGAAACATATTACATAATACGTTTAATTTAAAATTACATACTACCTTAAAAATGGCAAAAAATTTAAAGCGCCAGCAACACCAATATGTTTCGTGCCTTCTTCCTGAAGATGCTGCAACCATTTCCACAAGACGTCATTTCTAGGCCAACACTTTCCGAAAACTATAAGATTCACAACCGATCCTACGTTATGTCTTAACGCTTCCAATGGATCCAATGTAATATGTCCTTTACTGGTCGAATTGTTCGAATTTTTCACATACTAATGAAGATTTGAGTTAAAAAAGTTAATCTATCAAAACAATTAACAAATTACCCCTAGAAAATCTCTAACTTCTTTCATTATGATGCGTTCGACGTTTTCTCTTTTTGTACCGAATTTTGCAATACCAAATTGTTTGAGACAACTTGATGCAAATTTTCGTTGGTCTTTCCATAATTCTTTCTCTGCACATATCAAACCTATAAGGTATAAGATTAGTTTCCTCATTCACAATTTTCTATGACTAAGTCTGTTTAAATAGGTTGATAATAAAACCAAGATTTTGTACATGTACCAGGTTTTGTACACTTATTATTTTAAAAATATTTATAACAAAAAATTTTCAAATTTATGGATAAATAACTAAATAAAAAGAAAATAAATTCTTTTCCGTTTGTATTTTAAGATGCTAAGAATTAGTAAAAAAAAAACACCAAATATATTATATAAAAATCTGTATCAAATTTCCTTGTCAATTGTCCTTGTAAAATCATGCAGTACCACTCTCTTGCAGAATTTGGAAACTTAGCCACAATTATTAAACATTTCTTTTGATTCAGATGAACGGAAGTTTTAAACTCAAAAGTATGCAACATTACAACCAATCCGTTCCTAAATCTTAATTATTAAACATTTCTTTTGATTCAGATGAACAGAAGTTTTAAATTCAAAAGTATGCAACATTACAACCAATCCGTTCCATATTTTTTAACCACATGGAAAAAGATGAAAAAATAAATGTATTCCTACCTGTAAAAAACCAAAATATTGGATTTTCGCATTTCTTTTCGTTTGATGGCGAGGAAAACACCATTCATAATGACGCAGTTTTTTGAAGTATTATTAAATAAGTTTTTTACTTATGGACCATGCATATTTAAATTATGTTGACGTTTATCTTCGTACGTGTTAATGTTCTTTTTGTACAACAATTTTTCATACGACAAATTTATAGTACGAATCATATTCTGTATACGCCATTTACAAAATATTACTGTCCTTGATGATGTTTATAAAAGAAAAAAATACGAATTATGTTCTTAGAACTTTACAGGGCTGTGTATTAGATTGTTGTCACGAGCCAAATGTTACAATATATACCATCACTCACTGTAAAGGATTATGAAAACACAGAAAACATAATCTAATCCCAATCAATCAGAAGCCTCTCACAGAGTCTGAAACGTGTGATGATAATAATAATAACATCAACAATAATATAATTATAAAACTGAAAAGTTTAGGTTTAGGTTCTGCAACTTACACTTAGACGGCTCTCACACCAGAACAATAAGCAACAGGCAATATTTTTTTAACGATCTCTCACACTGAATCAATAAACATAGTTATTTCAAAAAATGTCGTCATCTGAAGAAGAAGACGAACTGATTGTTATGTTATTGTAGTATAGGCGGAAACGAAGGCGACACTGGATTCACCAGATGGCAATAATATTGTACGTTGCATATTGTCGGCTGCTAGTTGCATATCGCTCAGCATGTGATCAAATAAAACATTAATAAAATCAGAAAAAAACTATACTAGTTGAAGTAGGTAAATATGTTTTCTGATTTAAGTATATGAATAAAATGACATGGATGTTTTAATCTTAAAAGTGTGTAACATTCACAATATCATATAGCATATTATAAACTTCTAACTATTTCATGAGTTATTGGCTACACGGAAAAAAGAAGCATACACCAAAATCCAAATTATCAGTCTGCAAGTTATTTAGGATTTTACAACAACGATTTACATCCGCCATCAACAAAAGACGATATTTGCAAATGCGAACAACGAATTATGTATATACGAGCTTATACAGATAATTTTGCTATTAAATTAAATCTTATGGAAGGTTATGGCAAAATATGTAAAAAGTAATTTCGAAATTCTAATCGTAGGTCAAGTTACAAAACATAAAATAAGAAACCATTTTTTGTGCAATGCATTTGTTATCGAATAATTATCGCCTACATTATCGCATTGAACGACTAAAAATTTTGGAGTTGAAACCAATCTTGCGTCAGTTATCTCCAGTCAAGGTCATATGATGTAGTTTTTTGCACACTAATACAAAATAAGTTTTTTGTTTATTGGCCACGGTTATTAAATCATTTACCTTTATACAGTGCGGTCCAAAACTCCCCCCCCCCCCATGATAACTTTTGAACGGCTGGAGCTATCGTTATGAGAAAAAACACGACGATTTTTAATTTTTACGTACTAAATGTTGGTGTTGTCAAAAATTCAATTCTGCTTCCGGAAGTGATGTCAACTTTCTTATTTTAAATGGAACACTCTGTATATTTTGACGCTTTTGGAAAGATGATGGAGAGACGAATCCAACTATACCGCATATGTTCAACTTTAATTTGAAAAGTAGCAAGATAGGCAGCAATAATTTTTCTGTTATATGTTATTTTTGTTTTGTAGCTAATTAGTTAGTAAACGTCTATTAATGGTTTTTCTTGTTATTTAACACTAAAGATATTTATTACATTATGACTAACTAAGGAACACATAAAGAAAATGGCAGAAAAGTTATTGCTGTCTTTCTTGTTATTTTTCAAATTAAAGTTGAACTTTAATTAATATAAATATAATATATAAGTTGAACTTGTCGTATCGTTGGATTCGCCTCACCGTTGCCATTCCAAAAACGTCAAAATATACAGGCTATTCCATTTAAAATAAGAAAATTGACATCACTTCCGGTTGCACCGGAAACGGAATTGAATTTTTGACAACACCAAAATTTTCTTCTTCTTCTTCTTCCTTCTTGACTTTAGGCGAATCGCCTGTTTATTCTTCGTCACTTGCCTATTGCTCTGCATTCAGGTTGTCGTTCCATCTCTTTCGAGGACGCCCTACGCTCCTGCGCCCCCGTGGTAATTTATCACGAGTAATTTTTACTATTCTCCTATCGTCCATCCTATTTATGTGTTCATTCCACTCTTTCTTTCTGTTTGATACCCAGTCATTAATGTCTTCTAATCCACATGTATTTCTTATACTTTCACTTCTTTCCCTGTCCCAAAGTATTTTACCAGTAATTCTGCGAAGTACTTTCATTTCAGTTGTTTCTAAGAGTCGTTTAGTTTTTGATGTTTCTGATCTAGTTTCTGCCGTATATGTTATGATGGGCCTTACTGTTGCTTTATAGATTCTAGTCTTGGCCTCAATTCCTATGGTTTTATTGCACCATATTGTACTATTTAAACACCCTGCTATTCTTGTTGCTTTCGTTGTTTGTTCCCTTACCTCTGCCTCAACATCACCAAAGCCCGAGAGTTCCACGCCGAGGTACTTAAATTTCATTTCCTGTTGAATAACTTTTCCGTCCACCTCAGTTTACATCTCAATGGTATTTTTGATGTTGTCATACACCTTGTTTTTGTGGGAGATATTATCATATTAAGAGATTTAGCTGTACGGTTGATTGAGTGTAGGAGTCTCTGTAAGTCGTCTTCGTTCTCTGCTATCAGCACGTCGTCGTCGGCATAGCACAAAATTCTTACCTCTTCATTTCCCATTGTAAATCCTCTCAATAAGCGAACCTTCTGTATAATCTCGTTCATGATGATATTGAATAGAAGAGGACTTAATGAATCCCCCTGGGAATACCGCTATCAACTGATATTGGTTCGGTGAGTTCTCCGTCTAACTTTTCCTGTATTTGGTTTGCTGCATATATGTTCTCTATAGTTTTTATAAGGTTGTGTGGGATTTGTCTGTTGTAAAGAAGATATAAAACATCTTTCAGTTGGACGCGGTCGAAGGCTTTGGTAAGGTCGATGAAACATATGTAGGCTGGCTTATTGTATTCGATCGACTTTTCTGTTATTTGTCTTATGACAAAAACGGCGTCCGTGCAAGACCTTCCTGACCTAAATCCCTGTTGTTCATCTGCCAGCGAGGTGAGGTTTTTAATTTTGTTTGTTATTACTTTTGTTATCAATTTCAATGTGGTACTCAAGAGGTTTATTCCTCTGTAGTTCGAAGGTATTTTCTTACCCCCCTTTTTGAACATAAGGATAGTGGTGCTGATTCGCCATTCATCTGGATTTTGTGGTGAAAAAGAATCTTTCTGATTAGGGTTGTCAGTTCTTGTGTAAGTTTCTGTCCACCGTATTTGAGCAGTTCATTCGTTATTCCGTCTTGTCCAGCGCTTTTTCTGTTTTTTAGCTTTTGTAGTGCCAGTTGCACGTCGGGTGTATCAATTTGGGCATTTTCATTAATAACTATTTCTGGTGTGC
>JAFFZR010022892.1:0-10489 GCA_018397195.1 Lethrus apterus | reverse complement strand
GACGATTTTGAACATGACCAAGTCAAGGACAGGCTTGCTCTTCACCTGCGGTATCGTTATTCCATCAGTCCCAGTGGTTTCCAGTAAAGCCGGAGCGCGTCGGTCTCCTCAGCTGAGATCGATTGTGCAGATCTACCAGGCTCAGGAAAGGGCTCGTTGTCGGGTAGCGACGGCGACTTCAGCATGGAGCCGTATAGCTCCTCAACGTTTGAAGTAGTTGGGTAGATATTCTCGGAAAGCAAAGGCCTCTGGCCATGATGGAGTCCGCAGGCAGGTGTTTATTCATCACGAATAGGACCCGAGCCTTCTTAAGGCCAACACCGTCGGTTCCCTTCCAATGTAGGATTTGCTGTAGTTCCTTGACGCTCTGGCGCCATTAGATTCACGCTGCTTCCTCTTCTTTTCTTCTGAGCCGGAGGGGGGAGGCAGTTGTTGGTGGTGTCGTAGAGAGATGTGATAGAGGTAGAGTATTTAATATGGCATCCTCACCACTGGAACAAACCGTGGAGGGGGAGCCTTCTCAGAGTCAAAGTAAATAACTCTCTGAAGTTCCTCATCAGTAAAGAGAGAGAAAACTCTTCTCTTAAGGGGACACGAGGGGGTTAAGGCAGGTGTTGCCTCAGAAATATTGCTTTGGCCGTCAACCACAGATGGCGACATAATTCGCATATTTTTATTTCTCTCCTTATAGGTTTTAGAGGTAGATATTGTTTCAGTGATGAGCGGCGTTTGAATTTGACATGGATTTATCAGTACTCAAATGGGTGCACAAACTGCGAGCTAATCGATACCTTTGCTTCAAGCAAGTAACCAGTTCATCAACATAATAATAATAATAATAATCCTTTATTGTCATAGATTCACACAGAACACAGACATTGTCAGAAGTAAACAGATAATCAGATTATACAAGCATTACAGTATAATAAATACAGTAATAACAGTCAGTACATAAAACTACAGAGGTTATAACAAAAATAGACTATCTACTAATATATTCGCCCAAACTGTAGAATGACTCCTCGTGAAGGTAGGATTTAAGCAACTTTTTAAATTCATATAAGCTAGAACTGTGCCGTATTACATTAGGTAACTTATTGAAGCAAGTGATTGCTCTGTATTTGGGACTAGTCTCGAAAAGTTTTGAGCGGTGATTAGGAATGGTTAAATTACTATGAAACCGGGTTCTCATGTTATTAAATACGTCACTGTTTTTAATGAAGCAGGATTCATTTTTTCTGTAAAACATCAACAATTCATAGATATATATCGCTGATAACGGTAGAATCCGAAGCTGTTTGAAAAGACCTCTACACGAAACTGTCGAAGGGACACCCATCATGCACCTCACTATTCGTTTCTGCAACACAAATAATTGCCTGACGGACGCACCCGAGCCCCAAAAGATAATGCCATAACGTAGGTGCGACTCAACATATGCAAAATAGAAACTCCTAATAGTATGAAGATCCACAACTTTTTTCAAATTTTTTATTCCGTAATATGCCGAGCCGAGTTTCTTCCCAACAGCCGTACAGTGCGTTGCCCAGTTCAGCCTAGAATCAAGGGATAATCCCAAGAACTGCACGGAACTGACTACAGGTATCGATTTCCCTTTCATTTTAACATAAATGCTGTTGTGTTGATTCGTGTGCCCAAACTGTAGAAGACCAGTTTTCTCACCATTAAGTAAGAGGCAATTTTCCTCGCACCAATTTACCACTTTGTCCACAATCGCCGATGAGGAAGAGGCGTTGTGACACCGAGTTGGACAGGAGACGATGCAGCTAGTGTCATCAGCGTATTGGGACAATACACAGGAGTCAACGGATTGGCTTAAGTTGTTAACATAAATTAGGAATAGCGTTGGGCCAAGGATTGATCCCTGGGGTACACCTGATGATATGAATGTGGGCTCCGACCTAAAGCTTCTAGCGATGCCATCCCTAACCCCGGTGATGTTAATAAAGGTTGATCTATTTGAAATATAAGATTTGAAGAGAGAATAACTACACCACGAATGCCAATGCTCCACTCTTATCTAACAACAACGAGTGATCCAATATATCGAAAGCTCGACTTAGATCAAAGAATAAACCAGCGACATCATTTCCCTTGTCCAGCTCTGTGTAGACGTAATCTAACGAGTGAAATTGAGTATCTGAAAGAATGTTATGCTGCATAAGGTAGCCTCTTAACCGACCATTCATAACTTTTTCGAGAACTTTACTAAAGACTGATGGGATAGCGATTGGCCTGTAATTATTAATATTTTTACGGTTCCCCTTTTTATGCACGGGAATAATTTTCGAGATTTTTAAGCTCTCGGGAAAAACGCCTTCTACCATACAACAATTAATTATCTCCCGCAGAGGATTCGTTATGTATGCCCGGACATACCGTAACAGAAAACAGGGTATCGCATCCATACCAGCCAGCGGAGCGTTTTAATGCAACGGCAGTAATGATTTTCCCAACCTCATCGCTATCGGTGGGCTTCAGGAAAAAGGTCTGCTCGCATACATCAACACGAGAAAAATGTTCCCTAAAGAGGTCAGCAACAGCTGTCGGATCATCTACTGTTTTACCAGTTACATCGAATAGAGACAGAACGCTTGAATCGCTGTTTGTGCGTGACGTAGTTTTTTTTTTATAACATTCCAAGATTCTCTAGATTTATTAGTTGATGTTGAAATCAGGTTGCCGTAGTACTGTCTTTTCGGTCTACAAGAGTCTTGTAATTCGTTTTGCACTTCTTATACTCTACGAGTAAGTCCGGATTACTTCGGAGCTTATACAGGGTGACTGACGAAAAACCTTTGGCGCTGTATCTTGCTTAGTTTTTATCCGATTTGAACAAATTATACATCAAATGAAATCGCTTTACAAATACTTTGACATGGACCAAAGTAATATTTTTTCGTGCGTCCAGTTTTTGACAGATGACAGTCAACTTTCTTTTTTCAAATGGCACTGTATATATTTTTTTATGCATTCTTATGGAGAATTTTTTTCTTAAGTAAAAAGATAAAGCAACAAAATTATTTTAATTGAAAAAAAAATGAAAAATTCAAAAATCTAGTAACCAGAATTAGAGCAATAAAAATCTATTGTAGGTGCTCAAAATTGCCTCCGTGCTGTTCCAGACACTGTCGACACCGTTCCAGGATCTGCATAATACATTTTTGAAAGTAATATTGTGCAACGATCACGACTAGCATTTTTGACAAGCTGATTGTCCAGGCATTTTTTTTTATTGGACCAGTAATCGTGAAGTGAAGGTGAATGTTACCTTAGCACATTGCAATCATGCAACCGACAACAATCTTTATTTCGGATGCATCGGTTATTGGAATTTTACTGAACTTACTTTCATTTACTATAGTGGTCCTCTTATTTGTATTGTTGAGCGATATAAATAAATAGTTACAAAAATATTTTTAGTTTTGAAGAACTTCTGTCAAGCTTTGTCAACACAACACCAGTTCTGAATTCAGGCATGGTGTTTCTGGGTTGAAAATCAGGAATTTTATCTATATCGCACCAATTGTATAACGTATTGTATCACTGTTGCTGATTGTGTCACATCCTTGAAAACTTGCTTGCAAGATCAGAAGATAAAGTATAGTCTTGATCATCACTATCATCTTCCAAAGAAGTTTTAGATCTTTTGGCCGAAGTTTCTTCATCGGATTCATCACTATCGTCAAAAGGATCCTCGCCTTCTATCATAGTTTATTTATTTATTTATTTTTTTTTTTATTATATCATTTATATATTGTGGACAATTAGTACTGTTGGGACACATATTGCGATGTTATTGCTAATTGATTATTTATTTTTCTGAGAAATCATCAGACATATATTTTTAATTTTAGATTACAGGTCTCTGTACGAATGTTGGTATAGTTAATAACTAGTCAGGTTCCAAACCTTTTATTTAAAGGAAATTTGTGATTATTGTCATTACAATGTATCGAATTAAAAAATTAGTAATAGTCCGAGAGCCGGTAATACTGCCGGGTATGTGATCATTCCTATGGACCATATCCACACAAAACGAAAGTTCATAGTCACCTTTAAACCAAATGGATAGGTTGTCTCGATTCCCATGGCCCCAAAGTTGTTAAATAGCTTAATGTTTTTCTTAATTTTTCAAATGCAATGCAATTTGTCTTGTGAAATTGGCGATTTTCGCGGCTGGGAAAAGGTGAAAATTGTATAGTTCGGAGACGGAAGACGCTTATTTTTGAAAGACATGGCGTCGGGACGGTTCGGTAGCGTCGGCATGTCGCGACGAAAAAGTGGTATTTTTGACAGCGAATGTGACAGATGTTCGAGGTATGCGGCAAATCACGCGGTTGCACCATGCATTCGCCGCTCCTTTCGTCGATCGCATACCGATTGTTGTGTACCCATACTATGGTGTCATTTTTCGAGTATAGTATGTATAGTAACCGGATGCAACGATCTACTACAATGTAACACAATATTATGACTATGCCTTACATTTTTGCAAATCAACACATTCTTGTAACATGCCTACTGTACCTACTGCTAATAAAATTATTTTGATTTGTTAAAAAAATTGAACGGTGTAAAATCTTTTCTGGTTTCGGATGTAAGAAGTTTTATCAATAAATAAGTATGAATTTTTCAAATAGTTCCTATTTACGGAAAAGTATGAAAATTGATTTGTTGCTACCATTTACATCCCTAACCCGTGTTACAAAATAAAACTTACAACATGATTTTACCCAAATCTCAATACCTTATCCTTATATGTATTTTAATGACGAATGTAAAGAAATCCTAAACGGCGAATATTTTTGTGATCATTTGAATATTGGCGTAAATAACAAACGATGAACCCTGCGAAATTCAATTGTTGATTGTAACAATTTTATACTATGTATTTGTAAAAATTGTAAAACCTAAATTAAGAAGAAAATCCCAAGAAGAGAAGAAAGAAAACATCATCGTCTAGAAAACATAACCATAGGGTATGTTTCCATCTATGAGGGGACGAGTTACGACAGGAAAAATACTGACATCGACACAGAATACGCTGACATTAAAGTCAGCATTATTAGGTTATAAATAAATGTAAGAGTAGTTTTTAAGGCAGTTCCATTGTAGCATTACTAATAAATCGTTTTTAAAAAACGTATCTTCAAGTTAATTAATTTAACTGGCGATAGCGTGAGCCTACGTTCGCCGACCGAATATTTTCGCTCGCGACTCGACTATATGTATAAACATAAAAAATAAAACCTAGCACTTTATGAACACATAAAAAATTGCACAGTAGTAAAAATAATTGCATGAAGTAGAAGGCATTTTATAAAAATTTATTTTATTTGAACAAGTAATATTCATACAAAAAAAAGGAACGAGTGACACTCGTTAATATTTTTTTCGACTTACGTAAAATAAGACAGTGTGTACACAGTACATTTTATACGAAAAAACTATACAAAAATATATATAAACATAAAAAATTGCACATACTGTGCATATTACACTATATTTATATTACACTAGGTGTTGATAATAAAATGTAAAATGGCTAACATTGTACAAAAACATCAAAAGGCAGACAGAATCGTCACTCAATGCACACACGCTACCTATTCTAGTATTACACTACGTGTTTATAATAAAATTAAAAATGGCAAAAAAATCGAAACGGAGAGAGAATCGTCAACTCATGCATACTTCATATAAAGGCAGTATAAAAAACATAAAAAATTGCACATACGCTACCTATTCTAGTATTACATTACGTGTTTATAATACTTTTTAAATGGCTAACATTAGCTACAAAAAAAAATCGAAACATAGAGAGAAAATGAATATAAAAAAATTGCACATACAGGTTTATAAGAAAATGGAATTTTCATACAAAAAAAAATACCAAAACTAATAAGAGAGAATCGTTTAAAAAAAAGAGCTCAAACACTTCATTCTACATTAACTATGACAAAACTACACGGCTCTGCCGAACCTCGTGCTATGAAGATACACAGTAGGCGCATAGCGCGCGGCATTTTGCAGCCTGCTCGCTTCGTGCTGCGCGCCTTTGTAGTAGCCCAGTAGCACGCGGTTACGCGGATTTCCATCATAAGAAGTGTGCTAGGATTGAGCCTGCGATTCATTACGGCGGTGTACACGCACACAAAAACACATCTACCATTACATTAATGCGTGAAAACATCTATGTAAAAACGATAAGCACCGAGAAAGCATTGATTTTGACACAGAGAGAATGCATCTTGCCCGACGCAAAGGGGAACTGCATCGTTTGTGAGTGTTGTCGCATCGTACGCGATCAAAGAAACAAACTGGCGATGATGTAGACAGAAGTGCAGTAAGAATATATTATAAATGAATTTTGAGATAAAAGGAATTGCGTTTGTGAAATCAAAGATAGAAACGCGATAGTTAATGTTGCCACCGGCACACAGCTGATCGATGTGGAGATCGTATGGAATAAAAATGTTCGCTATTTTATTCCTTAGCTGCGAGTTAAAGGTTAAATTAAGGCGCGCTAAAGAACGTGTATCAGAACAAAAAGCGCGCATCATCTTCGACGGTCGTCGACAGGTCTGGGTTGTAGGACGCGTCGGATAAAACACGAAAATAAACGCAACTATGGGAAGGGACACCGGAGGTTACCAATGCATCTAAAAACAAACAACTACGCGATGTCATTTCGACGTTAAGGACATAATTTGCGCGCCGGTCTAATGTCGAACAGAATTCAAGGTTAAAGAAAATATTTCTCTGGCTAGTATGTCAAACAGCGAGTGTTCCCGTCAGTTCGCCCCCAAACGACAAAACGGGCACCGATTCAATTTTGTCGTATATCTTAGCGATAGCCGATCTCACTGATACATTGCCGAAATTCGGCTGACAACTTCCCTCGTCAGATTCGTACTCGAAAGCTTTACTTAAAAAGTCGCAGATATCCGAATTGGAGGGGACGCTAGTAAAATCGCACCGTATCGCACCGAATCGCACCGATTTGCAAAATAATGGAGCTATCCAAGGATACGTGCGTTTTGGGGTATTCGACGCCGAAATCAAATGCATTCCCGAACACAGATTTGAACATAGGACACATTCGGTACATGCAAACGCGCAACGATTTTTTATCGCACACCGCCGCCGAAGGAGCACCGAAAATTCGCGCATATGATTGCAGAAAAATATTACTACTGTCTAAATAATTAATACCACCTGATCCTGATAGCCCTTCGCTCTCCAGCAAACTGTCTATATATGGAATTATGTCCGACTGTTGAATCCGCAGCTCCCACTGTCCGAACGCACTGGGAAAGATGTTAGCGCGATATGATCTCTGATCCGTCATGTTCATTCTTGTCGCTTGGCAATTGTTTTCTAGGTGTTGGGCATTGGCAATGTCCAAAGCCCCGACTACGCTCCTGTTGTTATCCATAGACTCCATGTCGTGACAAGTTGGAAACAGCTCAGCGTCGTTGTTATTGTTGCTGCTGTCGGGTTCAAGTGCAGCATCCGTGTTTTTAGTTGACGATGCCGTAAAAGGGTCAATGTTGAAACGCTCCATGAAATAGTACTCATATGATGTAGCAATTGGGTCTGTGGATGCAATAGCGGCCGCGATCAGTTCGTCAATGTCGTCTTTCGCCGCAGCCGGCGCTACATTTCTGGAGGTGTCGTAAACGCCCTGAAAAAAAAGTATACCGTTATTGTACTGTTTGGAGTTTTGCACGATTGTTGATGTACGCACCTCTTCATATTCGCCAAACATAACATCGCCATCGTTGAAGCTGCTATCACCGTTTTCGTCATTTTCAGGCATGGCATTTGCACCTTGTTCTTCGCTTGGCTGACTTCCACGGTGGTCCCCTATCGGTGCAAAACCTGACGCCGGCAAAGTGCAGGGCATAGTTAAAGTTGAAAACCGATTGGTTCACTTGTGGATGCATGCACCGTGCGATGATGAGGATCTCTTTTTTGTCACACTGTAAAAACACGGTGGGGCCTATGGCAACTTTATTTCGAAAAGCAATCAACCTGCATAATTTGCATCGATGAGAGCACTATGTCTTACTATGCGAGAACAGCCTTCTTTTTTAGTAATGACTGAGCAGAGCAGCGTAGACCACTAGTCCAGACGGCGCGGCGTGGTATGATACGCGCACGATTTGAAGATCGTGGTTCTTTGGCTTTTAAATATCGCTGGCACGAACACCGATAAGCCTGGGAACGTCTATCTTACTGCTGTTTGTGATTTTGTTTTCTTTTTTTTTTTACTTTTATTCATAATTAATTAGCATCCTTAAGGGTTAAAAACACATGTTTATTAAACCATACAATAATACAAAAATATAAGAAAATAGTTCCTAAATAACGAGGTTGTACTTTGTTATCAACGCCCTTTCCACCACTCGCCTAGTTTCTGGGTACAGCGCATGGTGTAGACGCATACACACTATACACACCAATGGTGTATCGCCGATCTTCTTGTTGCAGTGCAAACAACGATCCCGGCGGCTCTTCTTTCTTGGTGCACCAGCTGATCGCTCTATCTGGAAAATGAAGTAGTAATTACACACAATCGAAAAGCTAATACCTATATTAATGTTTGCGCTTTACCTTATCACGTATCGAATCGGGTACTAGCGGGATGCACACTTTCAATTGCACCGGCTTCGTCTGCTTGCATTGAACGGTAGTCGAATATTTAATGGTCGCCGTTGAATGGGGCCTTTTGGTGTCTCCTGTGCACTCTGATTCATCTTCAGACACAATCGGTAGGTAAGCAACAATATAATTTTAATTGAGTAATATGGGCACGTTCAGTACAACTTCTGCGTCGACCTGAGACAGTATAAACACTAGCTGAGAGCGGCTGTGGAAAGCTGTCGGTCGCAACGTATTGCCGCGGCGGCGAGGCTATAACTCGCAGAGAAAGAGTGTCTTTTCAAACACGCTGTATAATAAAATAAATATTTTTAATGTGACTTATTCAGCTTGAAGTATTGGCATAAAAATGCCCAAGGATTATTGTAAAACAACTATCATCAATGGTTGCATTGACTTTCTAAGAGAACGGTGTAAATGTATTTTTTTTTTCTTAAAAGCTAAATATCTCAGAAACCGTTGAGTTTTAGTATAGGATTAGTTAAATAAAATTGCTCCAAATTTTACCGTAGAATTTAAAAATGCAATAATATACAGGCTGTTCCATTTAAAATAACAAAGTTGGATAATGTAAAAGCGAAACTGAACATCCTGTATACATCAGAATATTTTTACAGTATGGACTGATTGATCCCGAATAACTTTTACTTAAAATATTTTTTGATAAAATGAATAGGTAAGCCGTGATCGACCGATCCCTGATAAATGCCGTACCCTGTATATTATGTCGTATCTGCTGGAAAATAAAGATAAAAAATGTTGGTAGTGACGTCTCCTCGCAAAACAACGAAAAAGAAAAGAATGATAAGCCGGGCACTGGGTTACACCAGTACTTTGCCATTCTAGAATGACAGACGATTGATACAAAATATATACTGGTTTTTTGTTTCTTTAAATAAATAAATATCCCTTTTTTTTCTTTTTTGAGCGTGCAACCAAATTAAAACTCGAGTTGTGCAATAAAATTTATTTATTACTTTCGCGCTCTTCGGCGCTCAACCGGCTCGCGGTGACACACCGATATCCACTTAGTGCCCAGTCGGTAGTCCTCGGTTGCTCTCGGCCCGACTTTCGGTTAGTTCGAAGATTGGCCACCGAGCGTTAGTGTGGGGGCGATGCCAGCACTGTCAGTTCTGCCAACACTCGGGCATGCGCACTACGCTTTATATGTACATATTGCGGTGTTTCTCAATTCCTAAATTAATTATCCTTTTAATTAATTGGAATCGCATATACAAATATTTTCACTTACAGGTTTCTATAGATTTTTATTATGGTTTAAAATAAAAGCGATCATTGTACGAACTAATATAATTTATTAAAATATCCCTTCTTTATCGACAGATATTTTCTATATCAATTAACCTAACTTTATGTGTCAAAAAAGTGTGTGCCTATTTAATTTAATTACTGGATTTTCCAGTTAAAACGTAAGTACAAATTTATTGTTACACCTTGTTTTCCTTCCGACGTTGAAATGCAACTTCAATTCCATCTACGGGCCATATTGTCGCGGTCTCCGGAAAATCTCATCTCTGACGCACAATATATATGGTTTTATGTTTAATCTAATTATAACTAATTTGATCTACATTTTCACGTGTTACACATTAACTCAAAATTGACTCTCTTACACCAACGAAAAAACTCACGTTGTCCACATGTTACATGTAATGTTAATTAACTTAAATATCTTAATTAATGACAAGAAACTCACGCTCTGCGCGTGTCACATTTAAATGAGTAATTAATTATCTTAATTCGTAGGCAATCACGTTGTTCACGTGTTACATGTATT
>JAFFZR010022891.1:2893-18693 GCA_018397195.1 Lethrus apterus | reverse complement strand
TTATAAAAAGGTTTCCATAGTAAAACATAACAAATGTCAAATATATTTATTGCTTGAGAAAGATTACGAAACACATTTTTATATTTATTATATTTGGTGTGTTGTAATAAATATATTTTATTGCACAACTTGCGTTTTAATTGGTTGCACGCTCAAGAAAAGAAAAAAAAAAAAAAGATAAGTATTCTATCATCCAAGAATTTGACACTAAGAAAAATAATGTTAATAGTCCTCCCCCCCAACTTAATTGAGAAAGCAGACTTGTGTTCTACTGTCTAGATATTATTTATTCATTTTTATAGGGAGTCGATCCTGAGTATGATGAGGCCTTGGATAAATTTTATACACCGTACCATGAATTCATTGATATGGTATGTCGATTAGCAGTTAATTCGGAAACTTTATCAGATGTCATGGTAACACTTAGTGCTATGGTTGGTTTTGAAGCAGTGCCTCTGCATTCCACCTTTTTCCCTAAATTATGGCTTGATGTTTTGAGAGTTCAGGTAAGATTCAGGAAAAGTCTTATATTGTGAAATAACAATCTTATTTTAGCATGTTGATCGTAAATACATAACAATGTTGACATCTTGTAATTACTTTGTTGACTATATTGATTCAGTATTATTAGATGAACGAACAGCACTGACTGTTGACATAATTTATGAATTTCTTACCACATTTTTTCCCAAGGTATATTAGTTGATTTTTGGTTTTATTAATTTATTATATCTGCCATTTTTCAGGTTTCTGCACATGTTCTTTCAGAACAAACGTTAACAATGATTGATAGCACAGTATCAACATTAAGTGATCAAGTAGCTTCTGTAGATGTAAAGAAAATGGCTAGGAGATTAGCAGGAGATTTGAGAGCACTTGTTTTAGTTTATAATAGTCCTGAAGCGGTTCCACCACCACTTTTGCTTTCAACACTAAGGAAGTTACAAATAAGAACAAAAACTGAAATCAATAAGAACAAACCATACGGTAAGTTTTCTAAGAAAAATTAATTCTTTAAAATATGGGAATATAAGGAATATTTGTCAATATCCAAATTTTTTCCAGAAGAAGGCTCAAAATTAAATACAAATAAGGAAAATACAGAAGCATGTGAATCGTCAGAAAAACCTAGTACCTCAAAAAATAGTGAAGAAAGTACAAAATTACCTGATCAGACGAGTAAATCTGATGACAAGTTGGGAGATTTAAAAAATGAAAGTGACTCAGAAACACAAAACACAACGTGTAGTGAAGAAAGTACTGATGAACATAAGCTAAAAGTTCCAAGTCCTTTAGATAATTTAAAACTTTTGGATTCTGCCATTACGGAACTACTTCTGATTGTTGAGAAAAAAGCTTAAGTTTTAATTATCGTATTTTATGACCAATCTCTAAGTGTTCTCTTTCACTCTTGCGCTTAACTCTACGTTTTTGTTCATTTTTGTTAATATAGCTAAATGTAGTAAATGTGTAAAAATTAAAAAAAGTTAATTTAAATTGTTTTATAATATTTTAATCAGCTTTAAAATTAAATTTTACGATCTATACATCAAATTTTAAACATTTATCAAAATAATTTTACATTATTTCTATTTAATATTGATATTTTTTTAAAGGAATATGTATGTATAGTCCAGAGGTTATTATTATATTTGTATTTATTAAAAAAAAAGCCTAGTTGAATAAATGTATAAAGTTGAAGAACCTTCCGTGTTTAAAATTTGATATACATATTGTATGTGCAACTTGTAGCAGGGTAGTGAATTTAAGTTAAGGCGTTCCTGAGTGTATGCATGGGTGCATTTCTACATATTTTGTACATTTTATTTTTAGTCATCAAATGTATACCAAAATATAACTATGTTGAATGTTTCACCTAATAATTGAAATTCCAGTGTATTACTTTAATTTCTAAAAAAGACTGTTAATAAATCTCTTTTATATTACTATTATGTCATTTTTAATGATTCGAAAATAATTTTCGCAGGTAAGAGCCGACCTTAAATACAGTAATCTTATGTTGACAAATGTCAGATTTTTTAGCTGATTTCCAAATATCGTCAAATGTAGAATTTCATGATCGTTTCAAAAGGTATGACAAATCTATTTCTCTTTTTTTTGTCGTCGACTTGTGGCCGTTCTGCTAGACCTCGTTTTATTCCAGAACTCTGATGCGTCGTCAATTCGCAGAAATGAATTTTCGTATTTTTCAGTTTGCATCATTGCACATTTTAATCATGCAGTGGCGTATGATATTTTTCGTAATTTCCGTTTACTATTTATTTATGTTTTCGATAAGTTTTATAGTTTGTATTTTATGTTTAGATAGCAATTAGTTTCTTATAGACATCGACTTTTATACTACACTTCCGTAAAGGTATTACTTTAACAAGTAAATAATTCTAACTACGCCAATGAACTTTCTCTCTTCGCGTAGATCAATTGATAACGCATCAAAGTTCTGGAATGAAACAAGGTCTACATTCAGCAGCAAACCGATTCTAGGCCATGGAGCACGTGGTTTCACCCGCATGGTGGAATCCACTGAATTCACATGTGATATACTGGCACCACAGATTGGAATTGCAGATGCTGCAAGGCACCGTAACTCTTGTTTTTAAACTCCAATCATATTGGCTTTTGTTTTAGTCGGTGTAATCTTTCTGCTGCAAGAGTCTATTATCAGTCCCACGTACATGCGCTTGTCATATACCTGCCTTGTAAATAAAATACAATTGGCTACTTCGTTTAATGCATGGTACCTTTTAAAAATTGATTTATCTCGTTTAGCGTGGAATTTATTTTCACAGAGAATTATCCACATGACTCGACCATTTTCTTTTCGTCGAATTGGTCTCGTTTAATTGCCAAGCAACCATTGCTCATACAAAATAAAAATCTTTCCGGCAAAAGTCGAGCACTCGTGCTCTTACGTACGACAAGATTACAAATGCTATATATTACTACTTACCTTTTGTGGTATCAGACTTGTGAAAACGATAGTTATTGAATTAAACGCATAATGACGATAATGACCTTAAATTTATCGGTGCTCTAATTCGTTTCTCCTATAATTATTAATAAAGTCATGCCAGTTTCAATCAATTTTGCATTGCTATAATCACGATGATTTTAATTTGACGAATTAAATTTTTTTTTAATAATTTATATCAAAGTCAAACCGAAAATGCCGCCTTTCTAGAGAGGATTGTATTATCTGTAATATAATAGTCCCATCTATATCATAATTGTTGAAAAATATGTACCTATCTGTTATGGTTCATATGTGTGACTAATAAATTAATTCTTTGTTGTCTCTTTGAAAATATAAGATATTAAATATCATAAATTATAAGTGATTTTCATTTTAAATGGCAAAACTGAAACGGAAATATTGATAATATGAATGTTGTGAAGAAATGTCCCATATGTTAAAAAACCAAACACTTTTGTCAACAGGACTTTCTTTCTTCAGAATACATTCATTTGAAATTATTTGCAAAACGAAGTGTCCTTAAGCCTATGCTATGTTTACATCTAAAAAATATTTTCATCAAGAACTTTTACCATTTTTTCATGTTTTTTTCTAAATAATAAATAGGCTAGACATTTCATCATGTAAGTCAAAATTTATAGTCTATCAAGATTGTCAGGAAGTAACAAAATTCAACAAAATTCTCATGGAATGAAATTAATAACTGCAAGTAAGAAAAATGCATGAAAAGTCGGTAATAAAATAATACCAGTAGATTACTTTATTCTTTTGATCATATAAGACAGTCATTTTCTTAGTGATCTACAAATGTAATTACAAAATACGAGAAACACAGTACACAAAAATTAAGTGTTAGATTCATCCATATGTATTTCACAATCGTAAGTTAGCGTATACAAAAACAAAACTACAGATATACATGATGATTTCTACATAAACTGATTATTTATACATAGCATAGGTACACAAAGATAATTTAGTTCATAACCTAGCTACTGACTGTAGAATCTCAACGAGACGACAACTTCTACGTTGGAACTGCGGTCCTTAACGTCCCGACTTATGAAACCACACGCAGACATGTCAACGGTGAGGTTCAATCAACAACTGGGATCGTAGGTTACGTTAATCTACCTATACAACTAATCTACGGCATAATGCAAGGCGGAACTACAGAGTGTATTCGGTACAAAATCCAGAAAAATAAGCCATATTTACATCTCACGGAACCGTAACAGAAATAAACGACAAATCTAGTAAATTGACGACGTTAATTGTCACAGCTACTGTTGATCACTTCGCCAAAAATTAAATTGCCGTTGATCAATAGCAAATAAAACAGAATTCAATTAGTAAAATGTATAATACACCTTAAAAATATGAACATAAAATTATATAATAGTAAAAAGTACAAACATAAGCGTTTCATAGTAAAAAAAAAACATATTACACATTGAAAATCTAAAAATTTAATTTGTATGATTTAGAACTTAACACAGTTGCCTAGTCAGCAATTGTACTGCAGATGATACAGAACTATTGAAAAATTTTAAGCAACTTGGGGAGACCATTTTATGATAGTTAATATATAAAAATGTTATACATATATCGATATCAGATTTTATACAAAATAGGATGACAAAAATTGTAAAAAAATATACACACGATGTATGTATTTTGTATAAAATCACTACAAATAACCAACCACTGACTTGAATAAATTAATATATCATGAACAAAATAATTTATAAATTCTACAGAAATTACTATAATATTACCTAAGTAAATAATAATTATTATAATTAACAAAATTATATGAATCAGTGGTTAAATACACAGAGGCGAAGTAATCAAGACAGTTTCATGGACAGGGTATATTCAACTTTAGGCTTGATTCCAATATGAATTCTGGTAGTTCTTAGCTCCCGATTTACTTTGATTGGATGCCTGAGAACGTTGACCACTTGTATTACCAGAATCCTGCAATAATTACATAATTAAAATTTAATACATTCTTAGTTCTAAACGATTAGATATGTATTTTAAATAGTAGCTTTATCATTTAGGTACCATTTTAGTGAACAATATTTTTAAGTAGTTCTGTAAATGCCAACTATAATAATATTAATGCTGTAAGGTTAGGTGCTGACAGACAATCTGCAATTGTGTAATCACTCGATTGCCCGTTTGATGGTTTGCGCTGACAGACCTAACAACTTGCTTACACACAAATGAAAAACTCTGCATATATATGGACTTTTCTCTATATATTTGGGACTTGGAGTAGACAAGTAGACGACATCTAAAAGCCGTATGTAAAACACCTCACTGGGGCGTGAGGTGTTAGGTTATTTTATGATTTATAGTCCATGAAATGATCTCGGTATACAGTCTGTTTACTACACAAACTTATTCCATCTTATCTAATGGTATGACTGAATGGTAAACAACATCAATGAAAACTAAAAGAGTTTTTAAAATCCAAACTCGAGCAATACAAAAAAATGACTAAGTTATAGAGAAATTGTTAAATAAATAACACAACACTGACATGTTTTTTTTTTGTACTACTGTTTGTATACCAAGGAAAAATATTAAGATAAATATCATTCTTATAACGTCCGCAACACACAATTACTAGAAATTCCAAAGCACTGATTAGCTCAGTGAAAACAATACAAAATATTTGAAAAACAAAATAATATACAGGTCTTATTTTCGTTGTTTTATCTATACAGGGTGAGTCACCAGATATTGCCACCTAAAATAACTCTGAAAGTATGATAGTAGTAGAAAAGTTTTTGAAACAAAAGTTGGGACAACGGGGGCTTATTGTATGACGTTGGTTTTTTGTTGCTAGGTGGATTCGCTTCAGAGATTTGAAGGCCAACTTTGTTTTTTCAAATAGGATGTTATTTTCTGATAGCGGCTATCGAGACGAATCCAATGATGTGCAACATTAAAGTCTTTGAAGGTCAACGAAGGTCAAAAAGGTGAAATTAACTTACATTTACAGAAGGTGTTCAAAGTGATTCCTGCAAGAAACATTAGGTCCGTTATTGGAAGAAATACCTTTAGAAACAAGGAACAGAATGTGGTATCAACACGATGAGTGTCCGGCACATTTTTCGCTGATGGCTAGAAATGAATTGCAAAGATTTCCAAATCGTTGAAATGGACGCGGAGGAGATGTATCGAGGCCGGCTCGTTCGCCAGACTTGTCGCCTATGGATTTTTTCTTGTGGGGATTCTTAAAAAACATTGTTTATAAAGAAGTTCCAACTACACCTGAAGATATGCGAGAGAGAATTGTCAGAGCATGTGCTTCGATAAGTGCCGAAATGATAGGGAATACCACTCAATCCATGATAAGGAGATTGCAGCACAGCATTGATAACAATGGTCATCACTTGGAACACCTTCTGTAAATGTAAGTTCATTTCACCTTTTTGACCTTCGTTGACCTTAATGTTGCACATCATTGGATTCGTCTCGATAGCCGCTATCAGAAAATAAGTACTAAAATATAGCATCCTATCCGATAAAACAAAGTTGACCTTCAAATCTCTGAAGCGACTCCACCTAGCAACAAAAAACCAACGTCATACAATATCCCCCATTGCAACTTTTGTTTCAAAAACTTTTCTACTACCATCATACTTTCAGAGTTATTCTAATATAATGTAAGTGGCAAGATCTGGTGACTCACCCTGTATAAAATACCATTAATCTACAAGCTAGGGGAAAATTGTAATGCTGTGTCAATTTTTCAGGAGCACTGCGACATTTTTTTTGTGAAAATACAATACGTATGAAATAAAATAATTAAATATAATATTCAGTTTTCCCCATATGTAATCTAGAATAACAAATTATGATTAACTGATTAATTTTTTGTATGAACGCCACAAACTGACGACATAAGAATATAAAATATTTCGATTTAATATTCAATTCTCAGCATAAGTTCTTCTATTACAATATAGACATAAGACTCAGACCCTTCCATTTATAAAGAGTAGAACTGTGTCGCAAGAAAACAATATTACATCAAAATAAATTGTACGAAAATGACACACGACATTAAAAACTTAAAATTAACCACACCTTACAAGTTACAAAATCAAGCAGAAATGAAATATAGAAAACAAACCAAGCATGTACCTAGTTAAATAAATAATCACTGCTGCCTATTAGATTTGTAAGCGACTAAATGAAACGAAGCATGATTGGTGGTGCATGAGAGACAGAAAAAGACTTACCATGCGTCGGCCTTGATGCCGCACATCCATCTACAAGCAAAATAAAACCTAGATAACCAAAGAGAGAAGAAACATGCTTTTCAGTAATTATATTTTCATAACTTACATAAAGAAAACTGTTAAGTGTGTCAGAAATAAATCGAATAATTTTAACAGGTTTAATTTTAAGTACACTTAAAAATTAAATAAAGAAATTAATGGTAAAAAATATTACTTAAAATAACAACATACAAAAAATCGCGATTTTACATTCAGAGCGCCATCATATTTTTGTATCAAATCCATGGACATAAAACCACAAGTTTAGGCCAGGTTTCAACCAAAATCAACAATTTCTTTCTGATACACCTCTGCACAGGATGTTCAAAGTAATCGGCGCACTATTGCTATCTTCGTTATTTTTGGAGCTACAGAGTCGGTTAAATTAGCAAAGATGTGATTAGCAGTGATTTTTCCGCTGACTGCAATGGCCCACACAAGAAAACAACTAACTGCGCATCACATTTCAGAGCCAACTCAGATAAAAAAAATTTAATGAAACAGCCTGTATATTTATGTAGAAAATAAAATTTTGCACAAAATCTTCTTATATGTACTACTATATCCCAGAAATGAAAAACAAAAGAGCTACGTCGATATTAATACAGGGTGATACAGGTCACCGGGCATAACTTTGTTAGTAGAGAAGCTACGTTGTTGGTCAATACATCAAAAATGTGTAGTTTTTTCTGCTGATTACAATGGCATATCAAAAAAAAAACAATTGCGAGTCGTATTTTCGAACTAACAAAAATTTTTGTATATCTGTGTGTATCTGTTTATTAATTGATAAAAAGTTAAATTTTACATAGAATACTCTTCTTGTAATAGTATAACAGTCAGATGAAAGGTCAAAAACTTCAGACGAATTTTAATATAAAATAAGTAAATGAGTATCAAAGCAAGCAGTTCGAAAATGCGATTCGCAATAGTTTTTTTGAGTATACCATTGTAATCAGCAGAAAAAACTACACATTTTTGTTGTATTGACCAACACCGTAGCTTCTCTACTAACGAAGGTATCGCATGTGCGGTGACCTGTATTAATATCGTCGCAGTTCTTTTGTTTTTCATTTCTGGAATATAGTAGTATAAGAAAATATTGTGCAAAATTTCATTTTCTACCGACTGCTACATAAATATACAGAATGTTCCTTAAAAAAATCTAATTATCCGAATTGGCTCTGAAATGTGATGCGCAATTGTTTTCTTGTGTTGGCCATTGCAATCAGCGGAAAAATCACTGCATCTTTGGTAATTTAACTGACATTGTAATTACACTAATAACAAAATTAGCAATAGTGCGCCAATAACTTTCAACAACCTGTATATACCGATTGGATACAGCTACTAGTGAAGGTTCGGAACAACGTACATGAGTATGAAGTCAGTTACGGAGTGGGGTGTACAGCACTGCATATTCACCTCTCGCTAATAGCTATGACCGACCACGCTACATGAAATTAATACAAGTGCATGCAAGATAAACAAAAATTTATAAAAATAAAATAGGAAGTACGTGCGTAAGGAATATGAAAATTAAAATAAACTTTTTATTTATTAGAATAATAATTATTTTTGAGTATTTATTTCAATTTGTTTAAGATTTAAAAAAAAAAAAAAATAAATAAATCAGCATACTATATTCATATACAATACATGAACATGAACACTCGTGTTATATTACTTTAATCACTCTGTCAATGGTTAATTTATGCGATTATCTTGGCAGCTTGTTTCACATGAAAGAGTTAATGGACCGCATTAGTGTGACGTCAAAAACGAGCACGAAATTTAAACTGGAGTCATTCACATTTTGACCGTCTTAAAACTGACCCTTATGATTCATATAAATAGGTGTCAAATTAAATAGGACAATATTAAATCTGCTGTTATGTATTTATTATAAACATATAAAGTACAAGATTGTTATATGAGCATTATTCAACTTCTAACTTTATATTTCGCCATATGTCTCCGTTTAAAATTTTGTCAGTAATTGTTATAAACAAATTCAAAAAGCCATTGCATATTACATGCATATGAATTGGCATTACTGCATAGCCTCTCTCCGAGGTGTCGTTTTATGTATATGGTTTAATGGTTATCTGTCATATGTTTCGTTGTTGAGATAGTTGTGTGTTGTTGGTCTTTCATTTTAGTTATTTGAACTTTCTCTAAACAAGATGCAAAGGAAGACACGGAAAGCACGAAGACAGAAAACAAAACATAGACATCTGGTACCCCGAGAGAAGCTATGAAGTTACATGTATGCCAACTTAAAGATAAAGAAAAGCCCATCGCTTTGTAGAATTCTGTATTTTAAATGTTTATAATAAGTGCATATCAGCAGATTCAAAATTGTTCTATTTAATTAGACACCTATTTATATCAACCATAAGGGTCAGTTTTAAGACGGTCAAAATGTGAACGACTCCTGTTTAAATTTCGTGCTCGTTTTTGACGTCATCACTAATGCGGTCCATTAAAGCTGCTAATCAGTATTGCCAACCATGGAGAACATAAATTCGCAAAATTATCTAAGAAAATTCCATATTACACAATAAATATTTCTCATAAGTCATAACTACCATTGGATACATTTTATTTGCGGATTTTTTTTTATTAAATGTTATTCTACAACATTTATGCATTCTGCAGACTAAAGTGGCCTCCTAAATAAAAAATAACTTTCTATTGAATTTGTTTTCTTTTTTGTCCCTAATACCAGACGAGACGGTGACTTTCTTGAAATCTTGAAATTTCCCATTTTATTATTCATCTTCCCTCTTTCTAGAGCGTATCCAAACTTCCCATATATGAGAAATTTTCCACGCATTGGCAACACTTCCATTGGTGTATAATGGGTTGCCGAATATAGCAGCTAAAGTATAAACTATAAATATCGCGACATCTGTAGGGAATTTAAAGCAATTTCATTCCATTGAAATTATCGAAATTTACGTTAGTTCTAGAATTTTCCGGATAATTTGCAAGTGTCAAGTGTGTTCGTATTTCCGCTTTTAATAGTGAAAACTCAAGGTTTTTATCATTTTCCTGACATAAAGTGCATTTGTTTTAACACGTAAGTAAGTTATAATTGAATTAAATAATTAACAGTTTTGTATTAATTCTATTTTTTTATTACTTAAGATAATAAATAGCATGGCTAAATGGGGAGAAGGTGATCCACGTTGGATAGTCGAAGAACGACCTGATGCTACTAATGTAAATAACTGGCACTGGACGGAGCGAAATGCTAGTCCTTGGTCACAGGAACGCATTAAAGAGCTTTTCCGAGATGTTACAATTCCTTCCAATATAGCTGAAATCAAAATTGTTGAAGTAGAAAAATGTGAAGGTGAAGCATCAGCTAATAATCGCAAAGGAAAATTAATATTCTTTTATGAATGGGTTATTAATTTAAAGTGGACGGGAAAACTAATAGACGGGTCGGGCAACACATTCACTGGAAATATTTCTATACCAAATCTATCAGAAGAAAATGATGTATCTGAAATAGATGTAAGCACAATATTTTGATATTTAAAAATTAACATCTTAACAGTTTTTAGCTGTTATTTAGCTATTTTAATTACTTGTTATATGAATCTGTTTTGTTATTTTAAATTGTTGCAAACTTTTAGATCCAAGTATCTGTAAAAGATAGTGATGAGGAAGGTGATCAGGTAAAAGAAATCATGTTCAAACAAGGAAAAGAAATAATCAGAGATAAGTTGCTGGACTACATAACAAGTTTAAAATTAGAATTTTCAAAAGGAATGATACTTCCAAAGAAAGGTGAAGTTAATTCGGACAGTATGAAGAACGTATCAAGTGGCTTCAATAAAAAAATAAATATGGCACCAATTAATTCGGAAATATCAAATCCATGTTTAAAAATTGAAACTGGCACCATAAATGCAACTCAAAAGTTCCAGTGCAAAGCTCAAGAGTTTTATGATGCAATGACACGAATAGAAATGGTCACTGCTTTTACTAGAGGGCGTGTAAAAATTGATCCTGTAAAGGGAGGAAAGTTTGAATTGTTTGGTGGTAATATTACAGGATCTTTTATTGAACTTATTCCTGCCAAAAAGATAACACAGCATTGGAGATATAAACAATGGCCATCTGGACATTACTCGACAGTCACAATACATATAGATGAAAAGGTAAATGTGTTTTATTGCATCTGATTTGTATTTAAAGGTAATTTTCAGAATGATCATACGGAAGTCAATTTGGTACAAACGGGTGTTCCAAAAAGTGAAATGGACACCACCAGAAACAACTGGGAACGCTACTATTGGGATTCTATGAAACGTACTTTTGGATTTGGTGCATTCTTTACCTCGATGGATTAATGTAAATTCTTTAGATGAATTTAATGTTCTGTAATTTTAACAATATCTGAATTCTTAGAACAGTTTAACAAAAACATATATATTGGCTTTTTTGGCTAATTGTTTTGAGCGTAATTTATTATAATAATTTATGCAGTTTATTTTCTTTTTATAATAAATCATACCATAAATTTTAAATCAATATTCTGTTGCTTTATAAATAACATTTTTAGTAATACATACATGAGGAGTTAGTCTACAACAAGTGTAAGTGTGTAATAGCTGCAACCCAAATACCAAATAAAATTTTTAATCTTTAATTCCTTCCTGCGGGATCAAGGAACATTTTTATAAAGAAAAAAATTTAGCTTTCGGTTCTTAAGATATCTTGTCAGTAAAGCAGCTTTCAGCTGTTATAAAAAGGATGCACATCTCCACTCATCTTATGCAATAGAATAATTCTCAAAAGTCAACACTGTGAGGCACAATGTTAATTTGAAGATCCTTTTTTTTTTTAATTCTATACCTTTTGAAACTTTATTTTTTCTTGTAATTTTCAATTTATTTATTTTATTGTTTACAATTCACTTAACACACTCCTTCCTTAGTAACCTTATTTTGTCTACTTGAATGCTCTAGATCATAATAATAAACCAAATTTATTAACATTATTTATACTTCTATATTTTAAAGTACAATTGCATATATGACAGATAAAATTAGCAAATTTTGCACACTGTTTTTCAGGACAATTTGAAGTGAAAATGTATATAAATGATTTATTAGTACATATATTTATGATTACATGATACATTACATTAAAAAGTAAATACTAAAAAGCACAGGTCATAAAAAAAATAAACATTATTAATTACCATTACAAGTCATTTATTTATAACATACTTTTAATGATCTTTCTTTTTTGGTTTTTTCGGATTACGAGATCTAGATTTAGCCTTACATAATGGACATATTGGAGCATTACGATGAATTTGTTGATGGCAGCTTAAACATGACTTCATTGGTGGTGGTTGTTGCCTGTAATAGAAAATAACAGCAACATAACAAATGAAATAAAGATTTTGCGACTATAATAAAATGAAAAATTCAACAAAAATGTAACTAAGGCACCTCATATTCACAAAATCCGACCTGAACGTAGGAGCAGGTGGTCCAGGATGAGAACTACCTCCTAATGAACTTGGTCTACCTTGCTCAGGCTTGTTTGTAACTAATCGTAATGGATTTGGTGGTGTTAAAAAGCTTGGTGGTAAAGGTGGTACCAAAGATGCCATTGATGCTTCTGTCGATGGTAAAGGACGTGTCCATTCATTACTCTTACTAAATGTTGATGCTTGTGATTTATTTGATGAAAATAATTGAGAAAAACGTCTAAAATGATAATGATAAAACTTAAACTTATAGCGAATTAAAAGTACTTACTCAGGTGTAACGTTGGATCCTTCTTCTTCATGAATTTCCGGTAAACGTTCTAAACCTAAACACTCCCTTCTGAGACGGTCAACTTCAACTTTCAAAGGCAGGTACTCCTCGTGCATTCTTACAGCTGAATTCAGTGATTTCACTCTACTTTCCTCAGCTTGTTTGATAACACCTTCCATCTAAAGTCATTATGGATAGAAACAATTATATAATGTAGGAAAATACTAACAGCATTTATATCTGCGTGTATTTGTCTTAATTCTTCGACATGGGACATTTTTTCTTGTAGTAACAATTCCATTTCTTGTTTGTATTCTGCTAAGCATTTTTCTTCTTGATCTTGACTTTCAATTTCCAAAACTAATTTGGCTTTTAATTTTTCCAGTTGTAAAGTTTTACCTCTGAAACAGTTATTGATTTTTATATATTTTTTTAAAAAGATGATAATTTTATGTGTACCTTATTTCCTTTATAGCTTCAAGTTTTGCGTACACTGCTCTTTCATGTTCAGTCATTTTACATAATTTAAATAATTATAGAATTGTTTACTATTAACACCAACAACATATGCCACCAATCGTCGCCAACTGTCAAAACAAACAAACGGTTGTGTGAAATTAGACACATTAACTTTGGAATTTGATTACAAAAATAAAATTAGTCTAAAATAGTGTATGTATAATTAATATATATTTAATGAAGTTTTCCATCACGTTCTCTCTTTAAATTTTTGGATATTTTAATCATATAATCAAAATTGTAATTTACGTGTTGTGGATATGTTTATATTGAAATCTGTAATCAAAGCAATTAAATTGATCGTTTCATTTTATAATGTTAGTTTCAGGGATATTTCACGTTGTTCCGTTGAATAACTGTGCAGCTATTATTTGTTCCGGTTGGTCAAAGTATCAAAGTACTTCACTTCCTTCACGAATTTCACGATCATTTGTCAATTGTTTTACGTGTTCAATATTGGTTTTTTTTAGATTCAGTATTGTGTTCCAGCAATTGAATTTATTCAATTCTATTAAGAATAATAATAAAGAAATGAAGCATACTCTAGCAATCCTTTTTATAATAGGAAATCTATTGTATGCTAGTAAAAGCCGTAAGATATTTTATTATGATAATTTGATACTTTAATGATAATAATAATGTTTTTAGAAGATATTATAGTGAATGATGTAACTGAAAGTATACCTTCTGGGACTACTATAAGTGATGGTAATTATCTATTTTTTAATCATTATCCAATTAAATAAATGAATGTCAATGTATGCAAGGTTTACGTTTTTAAGAATTGCATTGTATTACTATAGTAATTATTAAACATGAAATGAAAATTCATTAATTAAAGGGTATATTCACAAGATAGATTGATGTGAACGGGTTCTTTAGCATTATGTGACATGTTTTCAAGCTGCGACTATACATTGGTTTGAATTGAAGTATTTCACTATGTCACTGCACTGTAATCCATTGATCCAATGATGTACCTTGGTATCTGGGAAGAAGCTGTATCAATTCGACGGTTATTGCAGACATTTTATTCACTGTTGTAAGTGACATCGTTAGGGAGACAATTATTTAAAAGTTCTAAATCTGATGCTGATACACTTGTGACAGTGAACAATAGTTCGCAGCAAAAGTCAAATTGGACACCTGGATACTAAGAAACAACATTGGCTCATAATGTTTTTTGAATTGGTCTTGCCAATTTCTGTCCTAAAAAATTTTAAAGTATTAATTTTTAGTTTAATAGACTTAGAATATAACCTCTTGACCACCCAGTCTTTTAGTTGTTTGTTGATTAATGGTAATTGAGCGCACCATAGGGGTCATTCAGCCATTCACAAGTTTTTACTAACAGTAGGTGTCAAGTTATGCCTAATGCCATTAGCAATTCAAGTGCCAAATTTGTTTTTCTTTTCATACGTAAGATAATGAGTACTCAATTTTTGTCGGAAAGATTTTCATTTATGAGCAGTGGTTGCTTGGCAATTAAACGAGACCAATTTGACGAAATTTTCCAAAGAAATTGGTCGAGTTTAATTACCTTTAGTAATCATTGCAAATAAATTAAAATTTTGCCAGACAAAAGTTGAGTATGAATGATCTTTGGTTGGAGAATTAACCAAATGAATTATAACATTGACGTTTGTCAAAATGACATTTAATGTATTTTTAAAGTTGTCATGGTTACTAAGTCAAAAACTATGACGTAGCGGCACCATGTAATCTTTTCAGCATAAGATTGTTCTGATTGCTGCATGTGATCTTGGTTTTAAAATATCATTGGTCCACGTCATCATGAGGTTAATTCTCTGTGAAAGAGTAGAGCTTTTACTCTAGAAGTCCACCCACAAGTTTAAAGCACCATTAATTGTATGTTAATGGTGAATGCTGCAGGCAATTCTTAGCCAACAATTGAATCTACCATGACTCGAACACGAGACTCTGACATCAGGCAAATATCCAACGAGCCAAGCCACTCGGGGCTTCTTTTAAATTTAAATAAATGAGAAACAGACTTGGAAAATGCATTTAGTCCAAAATTTGTAGTTTTGAGATAAAGGTGGTTTGGCTTCTTCGTGTGCTTATGTAGGCTTCTGATATGGTTTATATGTTCAATATGCATGTCACTCTGTGTAAATAAATAGACAAAATCATGTGGTCAATTAAAGTAAATTTTGTCCATTGACAATGAAAAAA
>JAFFZR010022890.1:0-12408 GCA_018397195.1 Lethrus apterus | reverse complement strand
GAAAGTAAAGAAGAAAACAAGAGAAAGACCGAGGAGAACATGGTTGGTGAACGTAAGGTTGGAATGTAGGGGCTAAAGATTGGGAGTACACATACGGACTACACAAGATAGGAAGAGATGGCGAGAAATATGTAAGACTCCTACAGGTAAATTACTCAACTCTATATCGCGTTACTTCCGAAAGGGTAGATAGGCTTAAAGATTAAGTAACTAAATCCAACGGAACATGTTTGCAAAACTTATGAAATATTTGACTATTAAACAAGTTTTCTTATTCTTATTGATATCTAGCGAGTTTTTACATTATATTCACGTACTCACATCTTTACGAATTTGCGTCACTGTGTATGTATAGCGTTAAAATGTTATTTAATTATATGGACACGTAGCGCTCTTGACTTGACAACCGAATAGGTCTCAAATTGTTGTGAATATATTTGTTGTGTATATAACGATTTTATTATACAGGATGTCACATTAGTGCGATATTCTTCGATATCTCCGTTGTTATGCAAAATACAAAAAATATTTTATGACAAAAGTATTTTGAATTCATGGTCTCCACCACTTAAAATTTCAGTTATACAGAGTGTTTCGTTTGTGCGCAACCACAAACAACTTTAAAATTTTAAATGGAACACCCTATATATTATTACATTTTTAAATTCCCGGTGTAATTCTAATATATGTTTGTATAAGATAATATTTGTCTATGTCTATTCGTTTTTAAGATATTTGCATTTATTCGGAAATTTTGACAGCTGACGGTCTTCCGAAAAACGCCTATAGTTCAATAACGAAATACAGCAAGATCATGAAATTTTATTCAACGCTAGAGGGATCTTTACTGATAATATTAAAAGCATTAGAAATTTGATATGTAACACAACATACTTAATAAATTTTCTTCTTTTTGAAACAATTGAAATGCGGAAAAGCTATTTTTTTAAATGGAAGCGCTATATTTTTATGCATTAGTCGAAAGTAAAATTTAATTGTCTATTAATTTGAATAAGCAACATATGTAGTTAAAATTAATAATATTCGAGATATTGATGTATTTTTTAATTATCGTACATTGTCATCCCTCCTGAGAACCATAAAAGTAATTTTTAAATGTTTTTTTTTTTAACAAATCTGATAAACTACGAACTAATAAATAGAATATGCTGTAAATAAGAAGATACACCAAGCTTTACTCAAGAAAGCAGTAATATTACATACAAAATATGGCATTTTGTGATCTCTCTATTTAATGTGTGAATATTATAAAACTTTGAAATGTAAAGCTTGGTGTATCTTCTTATTTACACCATATTCTATTTATTAGTTCGTAGTTTATCAGCTTTGTTTAAAAAAACATTTAAAAATTACTTTTATGGTTCTCAGGAGGGATGGCAATGTGCAAAAATTTAAAAATACATCAATATCTGGAAAATTATTAATTTTTACTACATATGTTGCTTATTCAAATTAATAGACAATTAAATTTTGCTTTCGACTAATGCATAAAAATATAGCGCTTCCATTTAAAAAAATTAAGTTTGCCGCATTTCAATTGTTTCAAAAAGAAGAAGATTTATTAAGTATGTTGTGTTACATATCAAATTTCTAATGCTTTTACCATTATCACTAAAGAGCCCTCTAGTGTTGCATAAAATTTCATGATCTTGCTGTATTTCGTTATTGAACTACAGGCGTTTTGCCGAAGACCGTCGGCTGTCAAAATTTTTGAATAAATGCAAATATCTTAAAAACGAATAGACATAGACAAATATTATCTTAACAAACTTATATTAGAATTGCCCAGTAAATTGAAAAATGTAATAATATATAGGGTGTTCCATTTAAAATATTAAAGTTCATCGTGGTTGCGCACAAACGAAACACTTCGTATAACTAAAAATAATTTTAGGTGGTGGAGACCGTTAATTCAAAAAACTTTTGTCATAACATATTTTTTGTATTTTCCATAACAACGGAGATATCGAAGAATATCGCACTAATGGGACAACCTGTATATCGTGATATTCGTTCTAATTAAACAAGCAAATTTCAAAACGTGTATCATACTGTTTTCATTTTAAATCAAAAAGAAAAATATGCCAATAATACGAACCAGGGAAGATTACTCACGTTTCCAATTTATATACGTTTAAACAATCGATCCGATTTGTAGATAAAATAAAGAATTTATCACAACAGTGTCAATTTCAACAAAAACCTCTTGCTATTTAAATAATAAATAAATGATTGCAACAAAGGCTTGATATAATTTAAAAAATAAATAAAATTAGTACTGGTATTCGAGACCAAACACGCAAGTAAAATTTCGGTTTATAATTAAATTATCAAGTTTCAAGTTTCCAGGGACATTAGAATATAACGCATGCACAATTTACAACGCTAACAACATGTTTAGTTCAAGTGATAAATCTTCCTGTCGTCCTACTTTAAAATCCCTAAAGGCAATTCGTACGTCCCATTGCAATATATCACAGTGTTAGGAGACAATTAACGAACATTATTTTAAAGAATGGGAACCAACCGCTTACGCTGAATAAGAAGTTACACCCACCATCACTTCACTTTATAACTATTAAGAACAAATTACTAATTTGCGTTTCCACTTAATAACTGAAACTGAATTTCTTACGTATTATGCGATAAATTAGTGCTTTGAGAAATGATGTCTTTACTCAACAAAACTTTTTTGTTACTCCTACAAGAATCATAACTAACATAGCCCTAATAGACTGATTACCTCAGGACCAATTCAAGAAGAGTATGACACAGTATACCATAGCATTCAGATATTCAGAAACAAAATATATTAGAAAATATACAAAAAGGGGAGGCCCCACGACAGAACCTTGTGGAAGCCCCTGTCTAACACCTACATTATTGGAACTAAATGCTGTTATACAATTATTGATATATGATTTACTTCTCGATGACTCTACTGAGGAAGCGTTATATTCTGCAAATGTGTGGATTAAATGTAAATAAAAGTCAAAATTGTTTTAAATATTAGTTGTTAATTTTATTCCATTCTAGACCTCGTTTCTTTATACAAAAAAAAAATGAAACAACAAATAATAGTATTATTTGTTGTGTATAATAAGTAATGTTTTATCTACAAAGGATTACTAAAAAGAAGAAAAAATAAAACAACAAATAGTATTATCTGTTGTGTATAATAATTAATGTTTTATATACAAAGGATTATTAAAAAGTCTCTCAACAAAGCTCTTTTGTCCAAACGCATTAAGATATAGATCTAAAAGTCAGTTACGTCAAAAAAAAGGAATATTTTCTGCGTATTATGCAACAAATAAAACTATTTTGCACAGGGAAAGTTAACGTCGTATAAGATTAACAATGTTCAAGAATCGTTTTCATAGACGGCTGAAATTTTGTGAAAGAATTTCAGAAGACATAAAGAAGCATGGAAATTGTTTAAATCATGTAGTATTCTCTGATGAAGCAACATTCTCTTTGAACGACACAGTTAATAAGCATAATTGTCGGGAGAGGTCTCACTCTAAGTCCCGTCGTGTCGGATGGAGGAAATTCATAAACGGTATCCAGAGAAACTTAATGAGCTGGTATCGTTAGCAATAGTGGATCTAATTCTTATAGAAGGAAAATTTACTAATCAAAAATATCTTAAATTTCTCCTACAACATATCGTGTCTGAAATAAATGAATAGTTTCACAATCTAAAATAAGGGTTGAAATAAACAACAACATTTTATGTATATGAGCAAACTCGAAACCAAAATGCTAAATATTTCTTTGTAATTGAAATAGGAATTATGTATTATTCTATTATTTTACATAATTTTAAAAAGACTAATAGGATGAAACAAACACCATGGTGGAATATAAAAATCCAAGAGAAAGTCAATCAAAAGAAAAAATCGTGGCAGAAGTATTTGCTTAGGAAGCAGAAGGACGACTATATACCCAGAAGCAAAGAAAAAATGTGAAAAAATGGTTAGAAAATGAAAAAAGAATCAGAACTAGAAGACGCGATGATAGGAACTTATATACAATGTTAGAAAATGTTCATCAAGAAAAAAGGTGCGGTGTCATGGATAGAGGATAAAAAAGGAAAATGAAGAAATAGAAGAAAATGGAAGCGTATTTATGTCATGTAATGGAAGGAATAGAAGAATAAATGGAATGGAATAAATTTTTGAAGAAGGGTTCACAGAAGATTTGTGTAAGTTAAAAACTGGGAAATCCGAAGGGATTTATGGAATAAAACCAGAAATGTTAAAAAAGAAGGGAGAAGAAAGTGTACTACGGAAAATAATAAACATAATGTGAAGAATAGTAGAGGGATTTCGGACATTGCCGTGGTTTACTGTTTATACTTGACGTTTCGCTGATCGTGCTGTCAGCTTCTTCAGAAGATTTCTAAAGACTGGTGTCTTCTTTTTCTCCTTATATAGGTACCTCATGTTTGTGTCGCTTCGCTGATCCGTGTTGTTTTTCTTTTTCTGGTAGTATCAGTTACCTTGTATTTCTGAGTCTGTAGCCGTGTTCTCGGTTAAAGTTGTTGCTCTTCTTCATTATTTCTAATGATTCTCGCCTATTCTTTGTTGGTAATGGAGCTCTGGCCAGTATTTTGACTTTGTCGTTGTTAATCTGGTGGTGTCCGTCTTGAACTAGGTGCTCAGCTACAGCGGACTTGTCCGTGTGTCTTAGTTGAGCATCACGTCGATGTTCCTTTATTCTGCACTCAATGATTCGCCCTGTTTGTCCGATGTAGCTCTTCCCACATTGACACTCTAGTTCGTATATGCGTAATTTCGGTAAACGGTCTTTGTTCGGTGGAAGTAGCTGTTCTATTTTCTTTACTGTGTTGAACCGTGTAACGATGTTCTTCTTCGCCAAGGGCTTCTTCAGTCTGTCGGTGACTCGCGCGATGTATGGTAGATACGCATATCTTTCAGGGAGTTGTTTTACCTCGCCGTTCTTCTTTCTCCTTTGGGTTTTCATTATTTCCTTTTTGCTGTAACAGTTTTTCTGTAGGGCAACCTTTCTTCGGGTGTGTGTTCTATGTCACTAATCTTATCAGCTGTTGTTAAGAGTGTGGTAATGAGGGATCTCTTCTGTTGCGGACGATGATGCGATGTTGCCTGTAGATATCGATCTGTGTGTATCTTTTTCCTGTGTTCACTGTGGCTCAGTTTGTTGCTGTCGGTACGTCTCACTAATACGTCCAGAAAAGGTAAAGTGCCGTTTTATTGTTTCTGTATTGTGAATTTTATGTTGGTGTATTGTTCGTTTAGATGGTTCAGGAAATCTTCGAGTGTTTTTGGTCCGTGTGGCCATATAACGAAGGAGTCGTCCACGTATCTGTACCAGCATTTAGGTTTCTTGCTGCTAGATTCAATGGCTACTTGTTCGAAAGCTTCCATGAAGATATTGGCAATGACTGGAGGCAGTGGAGATCCCATTGCTGCGCCATTTTTCTGTTCGTAGAAATCCCCATTCCATGAGAAGTAGCATACAACTCATATGTCTTTAGTAGGTGATCGTGACTCATTTTAAGAAAAATATTCGATCCTATTGCGATGATATTGCTAGATTATTTATTGAAATTATTACTTTGAGAAAAAAACTCTATCGCACATATATATTTTTATTTTTTAATATTACAGGTCTCTGTAAGAAAGTTGTTTAGAAAAATAACTAGTTTGGTTCCAAACCTTTTATTTAAAGAAAATTACCATATACATTAAATAAATTTCTGAAAAATCTACCAACTCAAAAAAAATTAATAAAAATATCTACCAAATAGCTAAACTTTAATAAATGAAGACAAGCCAGAATCAATCCGACGACGACAACGCCGAGGGACCCCTAGGGAACATCAGCTTCTTGAAGAGCCCATATACCAGTCTCCTTTGGAGAGTCCATGCAGCAACTTCCCGTGGACGTCACGAGTTCCGTCTTTTAAAGGAAATTTTTTACCCATCGAAACTCGCCAAACGAATCGCGCACTAAAACTGTCCTGCGCGTTGTGACTCGATTCACCGTTGCCAATACGAAGAATACTAGTATAACTAATAACTCCGAAAAATGCCAATGTGTTAAAATAAAAATGTATTTTATATTTTCTTTTAAATAAATTAAACTTAATAATTAATCTTATTCTATACTCTCCAATAACACCGCAATATGTACAGGGTATGTCACGACGAGATTTCCTTAGAAGAATATAGAAAACTAATAAGAGTTAAGTTTCGAATTTTGGCTTCTTCCGGTTACATCGGAAATGGATATCAACTTCTTTATTTTAAATGGAATGTCCCATTTTGATTCGTATTCCCGAGGTAATTTTAAGGCTAGTTTGTCTAATAAACTTCGCCTCTAAAATTAACCCTTCGCGAAATATTTTAATACCTATTTGGAATATTTTGGAAAGTATACTGCATCAAATGCGGTATTAAAAACTTCACGAAATAATACGGGCTGTTCAGAAAACAATGTCAAACTTTTCATTCAGAAAATATCACTATCTTGTTATTTTTAAATAACAACCTACATCTTTTTCACTTTCATTGCATTGCTTGTTCGAAATTAGGGGCAGTATGTACTTCCGAGTTATTTTGGAAAATGTATTAATTGCCTTAAAATTTTATTTTACTTGATGGATTAGGCTATGGAAATTCATGTAAATAAATAAAAACAAAACAAGTAATTGTTAATAATGACCTAAAACATTTAAATGAAAACAAAACAATATCAACAAAAAATAGATGGATGGTGCAGTAGCACATAGTAGTAGCCGTTGTACGAAATATTTTATGATCGGTGGATCGGAAATAAAAGACCTTATAGGTTTCCACCGCGATCACCCGATTTAACGCCCCTAGATTACTTTGTTTGTGGGTATGTTTAACATAAAGTATACAGTACACCTGCTACCACCAAAGAAGATATGATAGACGCGTTCAATAATCTAGACCGTGCAATGGTTCGACGTGTCGCACATACAAACATTTTAAAGAAAACAGGAAAATGTTTAGATACCGGTGGTGATGTGTTTGAAAATTTAATTTAAGGTTATTAAAAACTATTATTAAGACTATTTCTTGTTGATAATGTTTTGTTCTCATTAAAATATTTTAGGTCATTATTAAACAATTACTTGTTTTGTTTTTATTTATTTACATGCATTTCCACAGCCTAATATATTATGCAAAATAATATTTTAAGGGAATTAAAACATTTTCCAAAATAACTCTGAAACCAATACGTTTAGTTATAGGGAAGTTATACATACTGTCCCTATTTCGAACGAGCAATGCAATGAAACTGAAAAAAATGTAGCTTGCTATTTAAAAATAACAAGATATTGGTATTTTCTGAATGAAAAGTTTGACATTGTTTTCTGAACTGCCTGTATTCTTTCGTGAAGTTTATAATACCGCATTTGATGCGGTATACTTTCCAAAATAATTACCTAAAATTTTAAATCTGTGCATGCATTCATTTTTTGCGAATGTTGTTATGAGTAATAGCCTGCAGCTGTCAATTTTTTTTTTTTTCAAAAATTAAACTATGTAGGAAGGGCTTATTTTAGAAGTGAAGTTTATTAGACAAACTAGTCTTAAAATTACCTCGGGAATACGAATCAATAATAAAAAATAGGGTAAACTGTTTTAAATCGAAAGAGCGTATCGCGAAACTAAAATTTGCGAATTTTCAAAACTTAGCTCTTATTAGTTTTCTATATTCTTCTAACGAAATCTCGTCTTGACATATCCTGTATACAGTGTGGGATTAAAGTAAGGAATATTTAAAAAAAAAGCGAACTCAGCCGGTGTTTTAAAAAACGCTGAAACATGTCGATTTTATTTTTTAAAAGTACACATTAATATGTGCGATTCACCTTCCGATTTTCATTTGTTTTACAGTTATGACGTCATCACAAAAAATTTAAATGACAACATACATTTTTTTAGTGGAATCCGATAGTGATTTGTCTACCCTTTATGACCATGCAAAGAAATGATTTTTTTGCACGGTCATAAATCGTAGAAAAATCACTATCGGATTCCACTAAAAAAAAATGTATGTTGTCATTTAATTTTTTTGTGATGACGTCATAACTACAAAACAAATGAAAGTTAGAAGGTGAATCGCACGTATTAATGTTTATTTTTAAAATCTAAAATCGACTTGTTTCAGCGTTTTTTAAATAACCGCTTTTTTAAATATTCTATACTTTAATCCCAACCTGTATAAGGAAGTTAGCCACCATGGCATATACTATGACTCAGTCGTCCCAAACTATCTTAGAATAATGTAAGTCTAATGTTTGGAAATATTAATATTTAAAAAAATAATAAAATGGTAAAAAAATACAAACACCTGGTCAACGCAAACCTAATTGGAAATTAATTTTTCACGTACGCAAACAATAAAAAAATGAAAAAAAAATGTATTCTCGTCGCCGCTCGACCAATTACCGTATTTAAAATTCAATTTGGCCGCAACAACAAATCATATATCGATTAATTAAAATTTAAATATACGAGCGAACACACTGAAAATGAAAAAACTTACACGCTGCGTGACGTACGCTCATTATTTTCGAAATAATAAACCGCACTTTATGGTATTTCTAGTTGCATAAAGCTGCATTAATTTAATATCATACACAGATCTATTCCAGCACGCCAGTCGCGTACTATACAATTTCACAGCACGTACAGGTCTAGGTCATGGACGCTATGAAAGGAGAAATATGCCATCGGTTTTATTTTGCTGCGAAATGAAAGCACTAAAATTTCTAAATATGTGAGTTCAGACAACAATATTTTTTTCCAGATCGTCATATAACTGAGCGTTTAATTAAAAGTAATTTATCAAAAGCAATTTGAATTTTTTTCAATTCCATAGTTTGAAAATGCAACGTATAAGGCATACGCTAACAGATTTTAGAGGAAATCCAAAATACGAAGAACTCACATTTAAACCGAGTTATCCAACTTCAGCAAAAGCTAATATAAAACATAAACTCCGACCAGGATTACGTAAATCTAACTCATTCCTACATGTAAATTTTTTTATTATCCACTACATATATATATACCTACGAAAAAGCTTAAAGTATTAACTTGATAATGGAAAATTCAAAATTTGTTTTACGAATTTATGGACAATCGTAAAACATAACCCCAAATTTATTTATTATGTACACATTACCGGTGATAATTTGTATATATTTATAAAATGTATATATTTTTATGAAAAAAATATACCCGAAATTATATAAAATTCCTCAAATCATATGCTTTACAAAAATTATAACGCGCAGGTTAAATAAATAATGCGTCTATTTATCGACGATCCGATCATTAATTTAGCCAATGTGTAACCTCAAATTACATATAGTCACTAGAGTAAATGTTAGGGCTGTAGGCGATCCGAATCAATACATTATTAAACTTAATTGGATGTCATCGACATGTTCGGGTCATGCTTACGAACACTAATAAATCGACACCAACTAAAACACGAGTAAAGGCTTATAATACAATTTATATACAGTCTGCTGATTTTAAATTTAATATGGATGGCGTCACAAATTTGCTTATAACTATGTGCAAAAATTGAAATCAACTTGTTCCAGAGTCACAATTACCTTTAGAAAAATATAAACCGTACACAGTAATACACAGTGGGCCAAAAAAACGGTACAAATTTTGTACGCTCATATCTTCTTAAGTTATTAATATTTTTTTAATAATTAGTGTACCAATGGAAAGCCCAATTTTTATAGATAAGATGAAGCACTTTTGCTTTAAACAGATAGTACCAACTCAAAAGTTCTGCGTCATGACATGAAGGCATGCAAAAATTCTGGTTTTTAAGAAATTATTGTTTCGAAATGTATGAAATAATAAGATATAAGGTTACAGATATGGTTAAGCTATGGCCTGTGATTGTTTGGAAAACAAAAATAAGTCATGGCGTACTAATTTTGATACCTAGAAATGCAACGGGGACGGTGCATTAGAAACTCTCGCCTTTGTAGAGCCTTAACTAATGTGAAAACAACCTTTATTGATGATAATTCGGCGTTATTGTCATGTTTTACTCAAAACTTAAAGTATTTTTTTCTGGCACAACCTTCAACATAGGACCGTAATTTTTGCATATTTTGGGTTGGGCTATTGTCAGCTATCACCTGTTAAAATATCTGTACTTATTTCAGAATGACCCTGTACTTTGTAGATTGCAAAAATTAATAATCGCAGGCGTTAGCTGTCACTTGTATCAGTCATTTTAGTTTTCGTGACGAAAATGGTTCGCCTAAGTCGAGAGGATAAGATATTCATTAAACATTTGTTTCAATTTGACAATTTATCTGCTCGAAAGATTGTGAACAAGTACCCACAAAAGGGTTGGTCGCTTACAAGTGTGCAGAGTTTAATAACTAAAATAGTAACTTACGGTAACATTAATCGCAAACAAGGAAGTGGAAGACCACGCACAGTACGTATTCCTGAAAGGATAGAAGAAGTGCATGCATTAATTTGTAGTCAAGAAGGTGCTCCGGGCACAAGTTCAAGTATACGCCAAGTTTCACGACATACGGGTGTGAGTCGTACATCAGTCAGGAGAATTATTAAATTAGATTTGGGGTTGAAAGTTTTTAAAAGATGCATTGTAACACGGTTAAGTGCTGCTGTTCAACAAAAAAGATGCCAGAGATCTAGAAGATTACTGGCGAGATTTACAAACAGAGAACAGATACGAAAAATATGGTTTACTGATGAGAAAAAATTTACCATAGAAGCCCCTAAAAATACACAGAATGACAGAGTTTACGCCAATGTTCGTGTAAAGAAGGATATTCGGTCTGAAAGACTATTACGCGAAAGAGCGCATTTTAGTGATTCTGTTATGGTTTCTGCAGGAGTTTCACATGGAGGAAAAACTACTTTGATATTTGTAGAAAGGGGTATAAAATTAAATGCTCAATCGTACTGTGAAGATATCCTCGCCATAATGCTTCCCAATATCGAAGACACTATGCCAGACTATTGTTTTATGCAAGACGGAGCACCATCACACCGAGCGGCACAAACAATAACGTATCTTCAGATGAACTGTCCTGATTTTATAGAACCCAATTTATGGCCACCTAACAGTCCAGACTTGAATCCGATGGATTACTTCGTTTGGAGTCACTTGGAAAAAGCAGTCTACCATAGAACACGAATTCGCGATATTAATCATCTAAAGGAACGAATAACGGAATGCTGGAATCAGCTGCCCCAGAGACAAATAGCTTCTGCAATTGGGCACTGGAGAAGACGATTGCAAATGGTAGTTAATAAAAATGGAGGGCATATTGAACCATATCTGTAACCTTATAATTGAGATAATTTTGTTTATGTTCATAAATTTCAAAACAATAAATTTCTTAAAAACCAGAATTTTTGCATGCCTTCAGATCATGACGCAGAACTTTTGAGTTGCTACTATCTCTTTAGAGTAAAAGTGCTTCGTCTTATCTATAAAAATTGGGCTTTCCACTGATATATTAATTATTAAAAAATATTAATAACTTACGAAGATATGAGCGTACAAAGTTTGTACCGTTTTTTTTNAAAAAAAACGGTACAAATTTTGTACGCTCATATCTTCGTAAGTTTTTAATATTTTTTAATAATTAGTGTACCAGTGGAAAGCCCAATTTTTATAGATAAGATGAAGCACTTTTGCTTTAAACAGATAGTACCAACTCAAAAGTTCTGCGTCATGACATGAAGGCATGCAAAAATTCTGGTTTTATTTATTTATTGTTTGGAAATGTATGAAATAATAAGATATAAGGTTACAGATATGGTTAAGCTATGGCCTGTGATTGTTTGGAAAACAAAAATAAGTCATGGCGTACTAATTTTGATACCTAGAAATGCAACGGGCACTGTGCATTAGAAACTCTCGCCTTTGTAGAGCCTTAACTAATGTGAAAACAACCTTTATTGATGATAATTCGGCGTTATTGTCATGTTTTACTCAAAACTTAAAGTATTTTTTTCTGGCACAACCTTCAACATAGGACCGTAATTTTTGCATATTTGTGGTTTGTCTATTGTCAGCTATCACCTGTTAAAATATATATACTTATTTCAGAATGACCCTGTACTTTGTAGATTGCAAAAATTAATAATCGCAGGCGTTAGCTGTTACTTGTATTAGTCATTTTAGTTTTCGTGACGAAAATGGTTCGCCTAAGTCGAGAGGATAAGATATTCATTAAACATTTGTTTCAATTTGACAATTTATCTGCTCGAAAGATTGTGAACAAGTACCCACAAAAGGGTTGGTCGCTTACAAGTGTGCAGAGTTTAATAACTAAAATAGTAA
>JAFFZR010022888.1:0-17858 GCA_018397195.1 Lethrus apterus | reverse complement strand
TTAACATTGTCAATACAATTCTTATTAATATTCGCCAATAGGATTGTGTATTTTAGACGACACGACGGAATAATTTATATATTTCCTAATATTTTACATGAGACTTACGTTAAGATTTGCACCAATTATTTTGATAGACCCTTGTAATTTATAAGATTATATACAAGACTAAAATTATATGCGTATAAAATATTTACTGCAAAACAGAACGGAGTATTACAAATAAATTGACATGAAAATTCAAATTGAATAAATTTTAACAAAATAACAGTGTACCAATTGGGATCCTAAACTCATCATCCGACAGAATTTTAAACTGGAAATGTTAGAAGTTAATAACGCAATAATAAAAAAATTAAGCCATTGAACTAGCTATATTTTACTAAAATCTAGTTTCTCAATGTTTCCAATGAGAATATTCTCACTACACAGTAAATTTGCATTTTATACGAAATAGATGTCGACCATAAACCCTTACCCCTTTACCGAAAATTGCACGCTGCGAGGAAACGTTAACGATCGAGTTCTCACCGCAAATGTTCAAAGAATGCAAATGCAGGCAACGAGTAATACTCCAGCCGCTCGGTTCCGCCATCAACCGGGCTTGTCTTATTTAATTTGACAAAGACTGTACCCATCAATGGAATTTATAAACAAATTTTTAATAAAATATATAATATAGATACGAAAAGCTGAGAAAAAGAAGTAATAAAACACAAAAAAATGCTAATATTTAGTATATTGCTATAGTTGAAACATTTCTGATTTATTTATTTTAATATTTAAACGCCGGACGGACTTACAATACAAAGATCCCAGAGTAAAAAAATATTTATGAAATATATTTTTATTTATTGTAATTTCAATTTTTGTTTAACATTGTTGCACTTTATATTTTGAATGTGTAATTAAGGTGCATTTCAAATTTTCTTTATATCTGTTTTTAACTTATTTTCTATAAAATCGAAAAAATAATTATTAAAATAAATTTTAGTACCGACATCTACTGTATCCACAATTAAACACACAAAAAATAACCGCGTTTCATGTCATGGCGTGCAATCCTAATGGCTTTTGGCACAAACAATAAAATAATCTAAATTTTAGAACGGTGTCCGTAATTTTAAAATGTTTTACTCTAGCTTAATTTTTAAAATTTAGGTACCAACCTTCGAAACCTTAAAATAATGAATTTGAGATTGAATTTGTGTAATTTTATATTGCCACGCAAATACATACAATAATAAATTAAATGTTTCGTGTTTTCCAACAGTGTATATATGTATAACTCGCAGCTACCATGATTTAAATAATTGATAGGACAATAAAATATTAAGTACTGCTAATAAATTTTATTACTATTACATTAAAAAAAAAAAAAAAACTTCAATTCACAAAACGCATAAACGGGGGACTTACGGTCAACGTAAACAATAAAACACGACATTATCAACATTACGTGTATATAAATGCAGTCCATGTCGCAATGTATCTTTCATTTATAATACAATACGTGAGCTGCGTAAACGCTAACTTGAATTATTGTTTCGTTGTCATTCACGTTATCGTTCTTTATTTTTGGGACTTATTAGTTTCTCACTCCCAACGAAGATCGGCTATCTTCCTTAATTTCGATTGCCGAATAAATATTCGTAAGTTTAAATTCATAAAGTTGTTTGTGGGTTCATATCGAAGACAATAATGAACTTGCGCAAACGGGATGATTAGGAAAACGGATTGAAAGTATTGTATAGTTTTATTCGAAATTAATTGCATGCATATTTACATCCTTAAATGATTTTTTTAATGGGTAATTAACATTATTATTATTATTATTATTTCCGTTTTATTTCTTTTATTCGTGACAAGCAATTTGCACATTGATTAGAATAATACCAGTTATTATTTATTGTTAAAATGGTACACAGTGAGTCAGTGTGAAGATAACCATAAAATCCAAGCAATAAAGCCGTTTACTTGTAAATTTCCATAAAAGGATAATCAATCATAACTTCCTTATTTGAAAACCAATCGCGATATTTTTTTTACCATCTGAAAGCTCATACTTTTATGCATCTTCCACAGAAAAATAAAAAGAACATGTTTAAAAAGCATGTTAGACGCTGTTCTATCTTTAAACAAAATGATATTTTGACGTATTTACGTACAAATGATAGGGCGCAATCTCTGCAATATACCGTAGTTTTCCCCTACAACAAAAAAATAAAAACTATCAATAGTTGTTTATATTGAACACGGTCCTACATACAGGGCGGTCAAAAACTTCTTAAGTTTTTGCTGCATCTCTTGTTTCAAATTACAGTTGAATTATGGTATCGTTGGATTCGCCTTTCCGTTCCCTTTCCAAAAAACGTGAAAATATACAGGTGTATTTAAAATAAGAAAGTTGATATCACTTCCGGTTTCACCGGAAGCTGAATTGAATTTTTGACAGCACCAAAATTTTGTACGTAAAAATTAAAAATCGACATGTTTTTTTTTCATAACGATACCTCCAGCCGTTCAAAAGTTACATAAGGGGGGGGAGTTTTGGACCGTACTGTATAATTGCACTGTGAACAAATGCGTACATCTGGAACGGCCAAAATTAACACAAAATAAAAGGTGTGTTAAGTATTGATGAGATGGGGTAAACTGTGCGCATATATAATTCGATAGCATATTTATTGCGCCTGCTAATGTTGTAAACACCTTTTTTATGTAAAACTAATGAAATAAGTTACGATCAAAAATGTATTGTCGCGTTAAATAAATTTGATGTATTTTGAGATTCTTAACGATGTAAAGGGTAGTAAACCTATGGGGGTAAACTCTACGCAAGTGTCATTCGATAGAAAATTTTCCACCGTATTCAGTCGTGTAATTAACTTGTTTATGCAAAACAAGTGTAACAAGGTGTGACCTCACATCTGTTGTTGTTTTTTTTTTTTTTACTGTAAATTTGATACATTTTTATATTTATGGCGATCTTAAGGGTAGTAAACCTTTGGGGGAAAACTCTGCGCATATATCACTTGATGGCAAATTTTCCACCGTATTCAGTCGTGTAATTAACTTGTTTATGCAAAACAAGTGTAACAAGGTGTGACCTCACATCTGTTGTTGTTTTTTTTTTTTTTTACTGTAAATTTGATACATTTTTATATTTATGGCGATCTTAAGGGTAGTAAACCTTTGGGGGAAAACTCTGCGCATATATCACTTGATGGCAAATTTTCCACCGTATTCAGTCGTGTAATTAACTTTTTTATGCAAAACAAGTGTAACAAGTTATGACCTCAAATCTGTTGCTTTTTATTGTAAATTTGGTACATTTTTATATTTTGTTGTTTTGCAACATTTCAACTCTACAGGGCATGTCGGCCCATTCAACTATATTCCATTTCAGTTTTTTGGCTGATTTCCTTAACTACTGATATCCACTTCTTTCTAGGACGACCCCTTCTTCGCTTGTTGCCAGCCGCTCTTTCATTATTACATACTATTATACTTTATATTTACAATTTCAATTTACTCCTATTCCATTCCCAATAGACAGATCATTATTTATCTCAGAGCTGGGCAAAATTTTATAATGAACAGTTAATAACAATTAGTTTAACATTTTGCATTCAATTTTTTTGCGATATTATGAGAACTGTAATATATTAAAAATATTTAATGAAAAATGTTCATTATAAATTTTGTCAATCAAATTTAAGCTCTGAGACAAATAATGATATACTTTTTCTACTGATTATAAATTTTATTATCATTAAATTATTATTAATTATTATTATTATTATTAAATTTTAAGATTTCCCCTCTCTTTATAGCTTGAGTCGACCTACAGTACAATGAAACAGTGATCATATAGATAAATATTTTAGCCCTTGTAATAATTTAAATTATATAAATATTTTGTTTTATCTTTAAAGTACTTATAGTGTACACATACATGATGCAATTTTTACAGTTGCACAATGTTAACGATACAATAGCATACTTTCACTTAAATTGTACGCTTGTATTCGAACTAAAAATATATTTATTTAAACAAATGCATTAATGTGTGAATTCATTTAGATAACAAACATTAACTTCAACTAACACAAGTTTATGTGAATTTATTCATTTATTTTCAAAGGATATCAAATGACACAAACCGTCTGCTCGTGAATTATAAATAAACCTAGGAAATATATATATATATATATAATATCAAAACATATCTGATATGCGTGTGTGTCTGCGTTTTCAATTTAAATTTCTATGTATGTAAATGCACGTTGTGATGTATTTCGTAGTTGATATTAAAATATTAAACGAATTCTAATGATCATAAATATGTATTTTGTCTTTCGAAAAGCGGGGAAAGTTCAGTTATGCACGTGTTTGACGATTAAATAAATGATTAAAATGGAAATTGAATAACTTTTTGTACGTTAATTGCTCAAATTATAAATTCTTAACGATTTACATAACTTGTTATTTAAGTGAATTCGTTAAAATATACTGTTCAAACAATGTCATTGTTTTCGTGAACTGTATGTTTAGAATTTGTTTATTTTATATTCATATCACATCACTCCACGTCAGATACTATTACTTTTTGCATGGTGCTAGACAAGGAGGAGTAAAATAGAATAAAAACAAAAATAAAATAACCTTAGGAAATGAATCATGAAAAATACGTAAATTAAAAATGTGAGCTAAAGCGACAACCTGCATATAAAGCAAGCACATTTACTTCTTAACCTTCAAAAAATTACATCAAAGTTGATTAAAAAAAAATACTGAAGGAATTCGAGCACACATCGACATTTAAAAAATTGTTCGTATTGGTTTAGCTCTATTTTTTTACATTACGTATTAGTACCTTGAATTTTCCACTTTTAAATCGAAACAATTTGAATTCATTGCGTGTAAATAGATACTTTACATCTACGTGGGAGGATGTAATTGCTAGCACATTGATGTCATTAGTCATTACTCATTACAGTACATACCGAATTGGATTAAAAAACATGATAATATCATGATAAAATAATACGTTTTCAACGTTACAAAATAGCACAAAATAAATTATTAACCAAAATATTAATTATCGAATTTATATACAGGGTCCTGCACCTCACCTCCCGTCTTCTGTAGCTCAGTTATTAATAAAGTTAGGATTTTGATATTTTGCTGACGTTCCCTGTACCTCAGAATGTATTTCAGGAAAATGTTTTTGATTATACAGGCTATCCCGACAACGTGTGACGCCATGATGATATATCTTTAAAAAAAAAAATAAATAAAAACGAAAAAAGTCGGTTTTGCACCACTAGTTTTAAAAATTAATAAAAATCGCAAATAGTACCTGGTTAATAAAATTTTACGACACACTCATTAAGTAAAGTCTAGTAGTCTCGTTAACCAAGTTTCATTGATCCAAATTATACAGGTTGACCAAAATCTAGTGTCAAACTTCTCAAACTTTAAAGCACTTTATCTTTCTTATTTTAAATTGGAACCTCTACATATTTTTATGTCATTCGATGCGGAATTAAAAAACAAACATTTTTTCTAATTATAACCCTATGGCAGTTCCTAACATTTTAAAAGTTATTCACCAAAAACTCATTTTATCAACTATTCCAATAGCAATTTTAATTGATAAAAATCAAAGGTGCCCTTGAAAAACATTTTATTAACATTAGATTTTATTAAAGTGACAAGAGAATATTTTGACGTTAGTTTAATTTATGTCAAAATTTACCAATAGCTGTGAGAGATGTGGCTACAATACGCTGGAACCCCAGCACACTATTCATTACAAGTCAGGGACCATCTCAACACAACCTTCCCAAATCGGTGGATCAGAAGAACAGGGCCAATTGCTTGGCCTCCTGTATCACCCGACTTAACTAAATTAGATTTCTTTTAGTTACGTTAAGGAAATCGTTTATCAAGAACCTCCCACCTCACCAGAAAACATGCAGCAAAGAATCCTGAATGCATTTCAAAACATTACACCCGACCTATTAAGAAGAGTGGCAAGGTCATTTCTCGTCTTCGTTTGTGCCTTGAAGGGAACAGAAGACATAAAGAACATAAATTCTAGTAACCTTAAGACTTTCGAGATAATTGTGATTATAAAACATGTTATGTTAATAAAATGTTTTTCAAAGGCACCTTCGATTTTTATCAATTAAAATTGCTATTGGAGTAGTAGTTGATAAGATGAGTTTTTGGTGAATAACTTTTAAAATGTTAGGAATTGCCATAGGGTTATAATTAGAAAAAATGTTTGTTTTCCGCATCGCATTCCGCATCGAATGAAATATGTAGGGGTTCCAATTTAAAATAAGAAAGTGCTTTAAAGTTTGAGAAGTGTGACACTAGATTTTGATCATCCTGTATAATTTGGATCAATATGGATCAATGAAACTTGGTTAACGAGACTACTAGACTTTACTTAATGGGTGTGTCGTAAAATTATATTAAGCAGGTACTATTTGCGTTTTTTATTAATTTTTAAAACCAGTGGTGCAAAACCGACTTATTTTCGTTTTTATTTTTTTTTTTCGCTGATTTCATCGAACCGATTTCAATAGAATTTTAGGAATATGTAGGCAACCATAAAAGACGCCCAAATAAGCAAAAAAAAGTATAGCATGTAATTTAAAAAGATATATCATCACACTTTGTTGGGACACGCTGTATAATCAAAAACCTGAAATACGGTCTGAGGTACAGGGAACGTCTGCAAAATATTAAAATCCTAACTTCATTAATAACTGAGCTACAGAAGACGGGAGGTGAGGTGCAGGACCCAGTATTGTCTATATTCTATATGATATTTTACGTCACATAATAGTTGATTACTGTATATGTTGCTTAGATACTTTAGAAAAATTTCACCCATTCTCAACCCTGCACAGAGGCATTTACCGTAATTAGTGTTGTCTGATTGTAAGGCACATGTTAAAATACTGTCAATGTCTGTCCATATACTAGATTCTCTAAGTGTACGTAGTCTTCCGTCGTTTATTTATAGACCTACTTCTTTGCCTTTTCCTCGATATTTTTGAACATTCTAATTAATTCTTTATCTGAATTCGCTATTAAGGCAACATCGTCCGCAAATGCCACGCACTGGAGGTCATTACCATATATCATTCCTTCTTTTTTAATCCCGCTTTTTCTGACAATTTCTTTCAGTGCTAGGTTAAACATTACTGTTGATAGGGGGGACTATTGTCCATTTGAGTTTGCTGTAAGTAAATATTAAAACTGTAAATATCTAGTGACATCATGCCTGTAATGCGGCAATAAGTTGATAAATAAGAACATAGGTAAACCTACCTGAAAAACATAGATGAACATTCTGTTAGCTACAATCATATAGCAGAATGAAATATTGTAATAAATTCTGTTAAAATGGTTCAATAGTTATTTTGATGACGTTCTAACATAAACGTTGTTTTTAGCCTTGTGGTAAATTACTACAACTCGCTTGGCAGAAATATATATTCATTTCTATCCTATTAATAATGATGTACTGACCACGCACAACATGGTTTCCAAGGCGTGAAAATATAACGTCAGTAATAATTTAGTAAATTATCATTGACTATTTAACAATAATATTCGAAAATTGTGTACTAATTTATGTCTAATATGCAATAAAATTGACTTTATTGAGATTAAATTATGTCAAATTAACATAAATTTTAATCACTAGTATATGTTATTTCCATAGGTTATAGCCTTTTTCCCCTCAAAATTCAAGAGAAAAAATAAATAAAGAAAGTAAGAAATAATTTACAAGAAAGAATGTTAATTCTCTTGAGGTTTTCTATGAGAACAATCAAAGTAGCTAGTTCAAATAAGCACTTGAGGCAAACAGACACTATATTTGTAAAAAGCAAATGCAACCACAAAACGTTCACAGTAAATGCAATTTATACAATACCTATTTGTATCACTGGTCCAGAAATGACAGTTTCATATACAGAAATATATGCAGGCCTCGGCATTCGCATTGGTCTGCATGTACTCGCAAAATACAATTTATGGACGTGTGATACACAAAAAAAAATTGAGCCGTTTTTTGATTAAAGAGCGGCGCGGAGCGGAGCGGCGCGGCACGACGCGACCAAATATTGTGTATATGAAATCGTATGAGACAAAACGCACTACGCGGCAGCGGATCTGCGCGGCGTGGCAAAACTGACCAAATATGACGCGCAGTTCCGTTGCCGCTAGTGCGGTATAGCCAGTGTGTAATAACTCGCCGAATTTATGTTGAGATTTGCTGCTTACTGTCGTTCCACTGTAGTTAAAGTGCGGTTTACTAAATAGAACCGCGTCGTGCTGCAGTACAGTTCCGCTCAGTGCATTCGTACCTTAAAATGTAATAAATAATAATTATTTTGGTATTGGAGAATTTTTTTCATGTTGGTAACACCTACATGTGAAAACGTAAACATCTCGTACACAAGCCCGGAGTGGCTTGGCTGGTTGGATTGTGTTCTGTCATGAGGGGGTCTTGGGTTCGATTCTCTCTCGTGTCCGGTTCGGTTCAATTGCGAGTCAATATGTGCCCCGGCAGCATTCACCATTGGCATACAATTAATGGTGGAGTAACAAGCTCTTACTCTTTCACAAAAAAAAGAAAAAAACACACATTTGACACTTGAATTGTTAACGGCAGTAGGCATGACGTATGTCAGACGTACTTCAATGTACACCTACTGTCGGTAAAAACTTGTGACTGGCTGAATGAGCGCTCTTGTGTGCTCGGTTGCCATTAATTAATACACGACACAACACAAACATCTCGTACGACATTGACATATTAAATGGTGGTAGTTTTTAATGAGTTTGCCAATAATGGAAAAATAAATATAGTAGTTATTTTGTTTTATAATTTTTAGAAAATCAAATTTTGAACTGGAAAATCTTTCCGAAAAACAGCAAAGGAATTGTAAATTGTATTAAGTTTTGTATGTAAAAAATCGTGAATTTCAAACCAGTGAAAATCTGAACTGTGATAAAGTTGTGTTTAGCACTATTTTTATGTCTTTCGACCATTTCTTTTAAAACGATGAAACTTGTAATTCTCACATTTTATTAAAAATCTCTTAATACGTCGGGTGTATTAGAAAAGACATTACGCAATACACTAAAGACATTTGCAAACAAAAGACTAGTGGAAAATGACAAACATGGAGGCAGATCTTCATCACAATCCGAAATAGATAAACTAATGAGGGAAAAAATAAAGCGCATATAAAACAATTTTCCAAATAATTGTAGAGAAAACTCTTTTCGAGAAATTTAAACACAGACTTAATCGTTGTGAAAATGCGTTTCATTTTCCAACTTGAAAATGCAGAAAAGAAAATATCCGTTACTCTATCAACTTTCCATCATGTATCTAAAGAATTTATTTAGCTTTCTACAACCCAAAGAAAGTGGGAAAGAAGAGAAGAGAAAATTAGAGAAAAACCTAACTGGGCCATCAAAACAAAAAAAGAGGGTACAATAATGCAGAGAAGAAGAACTTAAAATTCGGTAGACAAATTATTAAATGAGTGCTTCGATCTTCAACAAGTTAATTATCTTCCTATATTCAGAGATGCTAGAACATTTCATAGAAATCGTTTGAGTAATTATAATTTTACTATCTATGATTTGATTCCTAAAGCACATAAAGGGTGAGCAATTGGAAGTTCCAATTGCTCACCCTTTATGTGCTTTATTTGGCACGAGGAGTTAGCAAAGGAATTTCTGGAAATTTGTACAAAGAATGGTGCACAAAAATTGTCTGTATTCTGAAGGTTGCATGGGTCAGAATAAAAATTCTCTGTGCTGTTATACTGTACATGCAATCAACATAATAATGCGATTAATTTTTTTGAGCCATATGATGGGCAAAACGAAGGTGATTCCGTTCATAGTGTTATTAATTTTGCCCTTAAAAAGCTGGAGAGTTTTATATTTCATTTTGACAAAAATATAATTTACTTTCGAAAAGTTTATTATTTTGTGTTACAGGGTCTTTATATTGCACAATGTTGTCCATGTAAATAATATTACTCCCACATTAATTTGTTTTAAGGGAGTTTTCATTGTGCTTCAACTTAAATACATGAGAAATCTGGTTGCCCTTGCGATATTCGACTTCAAAGTTGCATTATTGCATAGGTATATAGCCACCCACCATCTAGCATTCCTTTGGCAAGCTTTAATGAATTACTGTCAGTTACTAATTCAAGTTTTATTCTCAATAAATAAACGCAAAAATGTTTTTCAGCATAAAATAGTGTCGAGGTTTCCAACTTATATTAATGGTTCACCACACGTTGAAACACAATGGGCTCCACATACGATTGAACATCTGCAATTGTGTGTAATTCGATCTCTAAATCCTTATTAAAAATTCCTAAATAGCGATGGGATCAAAATACAATAAAGCATCTTTATACTTTAGTTTCCCCAAAGTGTATGAAATGGCTCGCTGTAAAACGGCAGGAGGCGGCAGGCGTAAGATCAAAGGGAACGTGTAAGTATTCGTAATGATCATCCGGTGTAATCCAGCTTTTTTTCTATAGCGAAAGAGCCTCGCTACCGGTATTTAATGGAAACCGGAAGCCATAAAAGATCATTTACTATTACGTTCACCTTTTCGCGTTCATAAAAGGCCATACGCCAGGGATGATAGTGAATTATCTTATCTTCCTTCAGCTTTATATGAAGCTCTGCTGTCGTTATTGCAGCCACTGAATTCCCAAAGTAAAATTTGTAAATAAATTTATTAATATCAAAAATTGTTACCATTGAGTGTTAAACACAATGTATCGTTTTTCTATCATCATTTCTATTTTTATGTGAGAATTCCACGATAATCTGTGCAAATTTTGATTACTTCGAGACATAAATCCTTTCCCGGGATAGCACCCCGACTCATGCTAACCACCACGTATAATATAATAATAAATATTTTTATTGTGCATTTGAACCAAAGAAAAATTTAACAAATATATATAGTAATAACATACAATAATATTAACATAGTAACATTATAATAGCAATAATCACTAAACAAAATAACACACAATCAGAAGGCAATTCATTTTTTAGCCGTATACTCTGATAACGATCTTTTAGAAAATGCAGAATGATATTTACTGTACTGTCACTAAAGCCCACCTCGAACAAGATGGACGCCAAAACATTATAATCAGTCGTGTCAAATGTCTTACTGAAATCTAATTATACTAATTGTAATAAAACCTCGATCGGTTGCAGAAATAATATCGTCTGTTACGTTCAAAAGTTCTGTTTCGCAACAAAATCCACGCCTGAAACCTGATTGCTCTGGAGGAAGAACACTATTCCTATTAGCGAAGTAAACGATTTGCTTTTGTAATACTCGTTCAAAAATTTTGGACATTTTTGGCAGTATACTAATAGGTCTAAGATCCTTCAACTGATTTGGCTGATCACACTTAGGTGTAGGAATGACTATAGCCTGCTTCCAACAATTTGGTACTACATTATTCTGTATTCCAAAATTGATAATATCTGTATTATAAGGGATTATTCTACAAAACGGGCCCGAGACTATAGCGACTTCAATTGTGATTTAATCACCAACAAACCATATATATTATTAAATGGGACAGTCTTAGCTACAACTTGGCGAAAAAAATTCTTTATTAAACACCTTCATTTATTTGTTATGACGTCATCGCCATTTTTTTTTAAATGGCATCCTATATTTTTTAGTTGTTATTTCGTTGATTTTTAGTTCTGTTTTCAACGGTATACAATTTTAAATAGGTTGCATAAGAAAAAAACCAAGGAAAACGGCCTTACAATTTTAATAGAATGATGAATGAAATGAACAAATTAATCCAACTAATCCATGATACGGCAAACTTTTACTAAGATAAGTCGTTCATAATAAGAAATTGTGGCCCTACACAAAATTTCAGAAAGATCTACCTACTTTGATCAAACCGAGATTAAACAAAAGAAGACCGTTTGATCAAAGTAGGTAGATCTTCCTGAAATTTTGTATAGGGCCACAATTTCTTATTATGAAAGACTTTTCTTAGTAAAATTTTGCCGTATCATGGATTAGTTGGATTAATTTGTTCATTTCATTGATCATTCTATTAAAATTGTAAGGCCGTTTTTCTTGAGTTTTTTCTTATGCAACCTATTTAAAATTGTATACCGTTGAAAACAGAATTAAAAATCATAACGAAATAACAAATAAAAAATATAGGTTTCCATTTAAAAAAAATGGCGATGACGTCATAACAAATAAATGAAGGTGTTTAATAAAGAATTTTTTTCGCCAAGTTGTAGCTAGGACTGTCCCATTTAATAATATATATGGTTTGTTGGTGATTAAATCACAATTGAAATCGCTATAGTCTCGGGCCCGTTTTGTAGAACGGACTGTATATAAATTTTTTAAAATAATTATTAATACGAAAAAATAGTTGTAAATCATTTTAATAATCTGGATAATAATTATCATTGTTTAGATTAACCTCTTTTTGCACGAGTCGCAACTGATTTCTTTAATTTGCACATTTTTTAAATGACTTTTGAATCTCGTAATTAAATCCATTTGTTAGAAGTTGTCAAATATGTGCAATCTGTAAATAATCGGTATCGTTTTAAATTAGTTCTTGTTGGCATTAACATAAGCAAATGTTGACCTTAACCTCAGATTTTTCTAAATGACTGGCATAAACGATAAATTACGAAAAAAAAATTTTGATAAAAATGGTTCCAATGCACAGAGAGCGCCATCTTGTAGTTAAATCATACGACACGTTTTATCATAAATTATGTTATTTATTACACTCAACAAATCATTAAATATTCGAAATTGAATTATTGGTATTTAAAATTTTTGACGCGAACATACCAGCAACATGACGCGAAGCACAAACCAATTATAGCATCCGGTCGTCGAATTTAGTTTAGTCCAGAAATGAATTTCGATGGGCCGTAAGCCAAAAATCTCGCAACGTTTGATCAGGAAAAACGTATGTGCTTTATTAAATTTTATTTTCATCGCCCCCCATCCACCCATTTCCCTGTCAACGACATTTTAATTTTTGATAGTGATCGTAATTTGTTGGCAACGCGTTCAGTTGAAAAATCATCGAATTAAAGGTTTGGCTGAAATATCAGGCACTGTAATGTTTCGTATTTATTGTGTGATAAAGACAAATATAATTTGATTCATAAATAACTTTTCAAATTGCTTTGTTAATGGCGTGGCAAACTTAGAGCAAATCCGCAAACTCCTAACCTAATCGAAACCAACCCAATTTAATAAAAGACAAATAAGAAAATTCGGAAAAATAACGATATCTTTTAGTATCAATCAATTTCTCAGATTTTTTTACAAATATTGAAAAATCTGCATAATTCATACATGAAAGTTGAAAATATGGAAAATCATACCCTTTCTTTTAAAGACATCGAAAATTTCAAATGAACCCATTTCTCCCATTTTTAAATATCTATACTCGTTTGTTTTTTAATTGGTGACTAATATTACCAACAAATAATAATAAAAAAAACGAACATTTATATATTTCAGTCTTTCGGCAATTGTGGAAAAGTATGGAAACACAATTGACCAACCACATTTAATTTAATTTTTTTATGTATACCTTTTAATATGAATATTTTTTGAAAACATAAATTCGATGACGTTCTTTATTTTCCAAACTGAACCCAATTATTCTGGATGTTGTATGAATCCTTACGACCAAAAATTTTGCAGAAAATTCCATATAGCAGATGCTCTGTGGCGTGTTTAAATTTTATAATATTTTATAAAAAAATTTAACTTGAAGATTTTTATTTTTGCTGATGGAAGAAAATTTCGCAAACATTTGCTAGCAATGTCGGTTCACATTTCTTGTTTTCAATTGTTCTCAATTTTTGGAAAATTTTAGCTAGTAATGCCAGTTGTATTATTTTGAAATATGTAATTCCATTCCTTTAAGAAATGAATTTCAACCGTTTTTAAAAATCTATGTAATTTTAATTTTTGATTTTGGAGCAAAATTTTCATTAAAAATTCATATAAATTTTCAAATTTGAAAAAAAATCTTTCAAGGACTTGCCTTGTAATTTCTTTAAATTTTGAGAATCTTTTAATCTTCTTTATTCAAATTTTTAAACATCTTTATTCAAGTTTTTAAACATTGTTCGCACATTTTTTGATATTTCAAAATAAGATATTTTTTCTGAAAACACATTCTTTAAAGATTTTTATTTTAGTATTTTTCAATTTCCAACTTTCTCTTGAGAAAAATTTTAATCTTTCTATCAGAAATACACAGATTTTTAAATTTTTTTGGAATTTCAAAAAAGTATAAATTTTTAAAGATTTTTGAAGCTTCTGTACATTCCAACATAGATAATTTTAGAAAACCTTGACGCCCAAAAATTAATCCTGGCTTCGGTACACCATGAAATTTGTACAGCCCCTCAATGAATTTTTCCAACAATTTTGAATAACACATTTTATGTCATTTAGTGATTTTTGGCAGAAAGAAAATTCAAATCAAAACAAAAAAATTAAAAGATTTATTGGTACTTTCCCATTTTCCAACCTTAATGTTTAACTGAATTCCTCGATGGTTCTAACCAGTTAGGTTAGGTTGAGGAATAAATGGAAAAATTTTGCTTTGCAAGTCCAGAAAGAATTTATGAGAATTCTGGGTTCGATTCATATTCAATACATAAAAATAACTCGAATGAAAAACTTTGCTTTTCGTTTCGTTGTATTTCCAACGGATCCTGTAAAACATCAAAGACTGTACTGATAAATATTGAATTTGCTTTCTAAATCTCTTAGATTTGGGGAAAGTTATTTAATTGGAAAAAAAATAAACGAATCCGAAGAAACAAACAAAATATAGGAGAATTTCTTTTATTTATTCTGATCATTGTTTTCTCCTTGCAAACTTCGCATCAACAATTGATATACAGGCTGTTCCAAAATTCACGGAACACCTCGATGGTACGTTAATGTCCAAGGATCATGGGAAAAATATGGAAAACATTCTATCTCTGTTAATTTCAACGAGATAAAGATTAAAAATTCACACTTTCTATGTCGTTCATCTAAGTTACTGGTAAACATTTGAAAGATCAATTTTATTATGATTAGCGCCTATGACCAGGTTTGTAATAAATCACTCTTCAAATTATACCATCTCTAGAAAATTATTTTGTGTTAAGGAAGGGGTAGTTTGTCAGTCTTGTAAATGACTTGTTTTAAGTCGAAACTATAGCCGATTAATATTATCATCATAATCATTATTATTATTATTATTATAGTATATGTAAACAAGTAAAATTACGTTGTGCGTGGAGTTGAACGACTCGCCCTTTAAAATTAAAATCTTTGTCGCGTTTCTTCATGCAAATCGCCAGCAGTTAATTTCATAATTTAATTTCATTTAATGCGCCTAATAAGTGCCTTTAATGTGGTCTTAATCGGGATCTTTACAGTTTACGCATCTGTAGTCATTTTAAGAGGTTCCTTTATCGCGTCTATAAATCATGTTGCATATCAAACACCCGATTGTTTTGAAGTCTAAATTACATAGTTCGCCTGCTTCGCATTTGCATAATTGTTTATATTATATTTTAGCATAATAATATCGAGTTTCTTGTAGGTGCTCGCCGTTTGTAATTTATTGCTCGCTTGAAAAAGAAGCGAACCTGTTGCCCGACGTGAATTTTATAACTTTATTGTGCGCACACGCATATTCAAGCATATATGTATGTATACGCGCACACCAATACAAGAATGGACAGAGCTGGATCGGCCCAAAAGACATCATGGGAAAATACAGAAATATGAAAAATTTTCAACTTCATTTTCTCAATTTATGTGCATATAATTGATGATTGAGTACTGATTAGAGAGAGCCAACACCCATAGACCTGAAGTTAATAACAAAAAATCAATGGTTTTAAAAATATAAATAAATGTATGCAATATGATTTGTGATTGATTACATTAATAATTACGTATTTGCATCAAATAAGTAAACATTTATTTGAATTAATTGTTTCTATTCAAACCTTAAACATTTTTTTTTAAACAAAATCTATTTTTTCAAAAATATAACTTAACGCTAATTCCCCTCGGCTAACACAAACAAATTTATTGCAAAATAATAAAAATTACTTGGTATGTTTACTTTGTTGCTAATTGGTTATTTAGTAATGACGTTAACGATAAGGTTAAATAGAAACTTGTTTGATGTTACCGATGACTGGCATTCCGGAAAGCGGCGACAAAGATTACCGCACATTTCATCATCATAAATAATGAAAACAAAATTACTTCGAATGTTTAAAAATAAGAAAATTTGCCGAATTTATATGTTTCACGATAAAGATAAAATACGATTGGCATAACTACAAAATTCTGAATAAAAATTGAAAGTGTTGAAAAATACCAATAGAAATTTGGAAAATCTATAAAAAACCATTTTGGTAGCTCCGCCATTTTCTAAATGTTTAAAAGTTTTCTTGAATAAAAAAAATAAAAAAAACCTTTATTGACATTTTCGTCAAATTAATACATTTCACAACCCTCCCTCCTGCTCTCGCCCTCTATCAGATGTAGCCCCTTCTTTAGTCTTCTCAATACCTCAAAAATTTATTATTTTAATCTTTCAATTTTGGACTAATTCTCGCAAGGATTACCTCTTTACTTGTAAAACATTTTTTTTTTGACATTCGATGTTTAACTGACAATTATGCATAGATTATAGTCAATTTTCAATGTTGTGTAGATTTATTTGTTTATTTTATCTCCTTCTTCAACGCATAATCCTTATGCCCTTCAGATCGTCTTAAATACCTTACTTTACTTTAACCATTTCTTCCGTGTTTTACAGTCATCGGTTAATCTTCTCATCTCGACTCTTCCCTCTTCATACTTCCTAGTTCCACTATTCTTTCGATCCAATTCTTTCTAGGTCTTCCTCTTCTTCTTCTATTCATGTTCCCTGCCTATGTTACTTTCTTCAACAATTTCTTTCATCCAGTCTTAACGTATGTCCAACTGTTTTTTCAGTTTTATCAACTATTGACTCTTGGCATATGTTCTATTGTCTTCGTTTTTCTCTCTGTCCCATTTTGTTTTCCGCGCTAAAATTTCATTTCAGCTCCTGTTATTTTACTTTCATGTTTTTTTTGTAAAACCCATAACTGCATGAATTATTGTTGGAATAACTATTGTATTGTTCACCTTTAACTTCAAGTTTTTATTTATTTCCTTCTTTCCAAATATTGTCGTATTCGAGTAGCAAATATTGTTGGCTTTTCTTGCCCTGTTTTGTTATGTCTTGATCATCTATTCATCCTCTATTAATATGCTCCCTAGATATTCATAGACCGTCAAGTATATCGTCATCTGTTTATGTGCTCTGTTCGTCTTTTAAATTTTTATGCACGATTCTTCTTAACCCAAATATTTCCAATTCCTTTCCTTCTCTTCTTAGGAATTTTATCATTTCTGGTTCGAGCTTATCTATACCACAAGGTTTTCCCGTTTGCATGTATCTCCTAATTCTTGGGTTACTATGTCTTCGAGCATTTTTTTTTTTTTTAATTTATATACAGGCTGTTCAAAGTTATCTGCGCACTATTGCTATCTTCGTTATTTTTGGAGCTACAGAGTCGGTTAAATTAGCAAAGATACAGTGATTTTTCCGCTGATTACAATGCTTCACACAAAAAAACAATTGCGCATCACATTTCAGAGCCAACTCAGATAATTAGATTTTTTTAAATGG
>JAFFZR010022887.1:0-21875 GCA_018397195.1 Lethrus apterus | reverse complement strand
AAGTTACCAGAAACATGGAAAAGTCTGTCCGTAAACCAGTTTAAAAGGAAAATGAAGAACCTACTAATTTACGAATCATTCTATAGTGTCAATGAATTCTCAAATTACAATTTTGTATAACGTTAATCACCCCTTCCTCGCTTATATTCTTCTTCTCCTTTTCCTTTTTTTTCCTACTTGATGTCATCTCTATATTTATTGTCGTCTGTATATACGCAATATCTTGTTATTGATAGAAATATATATTATTATTATTATTATTATTATAAAGCAACATTTGTATAAAACATATAAAACGAATTTATCCTTGTATATAGGCCCACGAAGGTAATAAATCGTACTTACTGTCCTCGCACAATAAGTTTACAAAATAAGTTTAGCTACAAGACCAGTCATAGTCCTAGTACCCCACGTGTAAACATTTACGCAGGAAACAATATTTTTATTTTTTTCATTTGTTTTGACCCATTTAGTAAAATCGACAATGTTACTTTTTTGCGTCTGCGCAAGTACATTGAGTAACGCCCAAGACGACTGCGACTGTTTGAGAGTTGTTTAAAAATTCATTTGATCTCACTCAGGACGCGATAAAGTTACAAGATTTAGTTAAAATTCAGTTAAAACTCCGTTAAAACTAATTTGAAAGTCGGTAAGGGTTGCTCTTTTGTTCAATTCGAGACTCTTTGAGGGAAGTCGTTTTTTTTTCTTTTTAAAAAATACCTCCTGTACTGAAAGTGTCCTCAAACCAAACTTTGCGATTTTAGTTTTTACGCAGTCAGTTCCTGTGACGTTAAGATTTTCATTGAATTATTGCGGTGAAATTTATTCACTTACTTTCTTTCATTTTCTTCTATACTAATAATAGAATTAATAATAAAATTTTCTTTTTCACATCAATAATAATTCAAATTTTTTAAAATTATTTCTTATTTATTTATTTTTTATACATTTCGTAGATTGATAGATTATTATTTTAAGTTAATAGGAAATATGTTTCCCGGTTGAAGTTAATTTTTCTAAAACTAGTACTAAAATATTATTCCTAGTATTTTTAGAAAAACGTAACTTGTAAGCTTGAAAAAGTCATAAAAGTGTCAAAATATACGTCACTATTTTTAAAATAAATCGTTACAACCAACTAAAGCCATTTTAATTATTGTTGATACAAAAGCAGGAAACGTAATACCTTTTAATTTAAAATAATCCAGCAAGAAACTTCACACATTTTACTATTATTTTATAGTTCTTTGTGTCCTTCTTTTTTTATATATCCATATGAGCTTTAAGTTATTATTTATTATTATTGATTGTACTATTATCGTAAAGAAGACATTATTATTATTAATATTATTAGTTTTACAATTTAGGCCTTTCAACGCGTTGTATTTATTGAGAAATTATTTTTTTTATTATTTTTATTATTTAAAACTTAAAATAAACCAGAGCCGACCTAAGGGCCTTGCAATCCAATCCGACAGCTTGGGGCACCACACATAGTCAGGGGCAAATCCATAGGTCGTGTAATTAACACATCTTATTATTAAAATTAATAGGTATTTATTGTTATTTTCGATTACGGAACGAACCCAATTTAACCCATACATTTTTCTAAAACTTCGTGGTTTTACTTCCGTTGGAGGGGGGGAATTACCCAGAATTAAAATAAATTAAAATATTTCTATTGAGGAACAAATCCAACCCAAATTTGTTTCGAAATATGCATATTTTGATTTTACTTAGGTATTAACCCCCCCATACACATACACGCACACAAAGTTAGATCTGGTCTGCCCTACACAATTTTGTATTTTATTCATTGACGCTTGTGACAAAGTTTGACCTCGTCAATAATGAACATTATTTTAATTTTATTTAATTCGAATTCAACCCAAGAGCTTTAATTAATTTTTTATAAATTTTCAAATAGCCGTTTTCAGATGGGATTAGTCTGGATAAGGTTTAAGTTTAAGAACTGAATTATCCAACATTTTTAGTTTTATTTACTTTTGTATTAAAATGATTTATTTTTTATTGTGTATTTGTGGAATTTTTGCGAGGTTTTTTTGGATAAAAGCTAGGCCTTTCTCGTGGTCTGCCTAAATTTATTTCCTTTTGTTAAAGATTTCGCCAATCATGATTGGCTTCTTTGATGACATAATTTGTACAATTTTCTAGTTATTCTAGTTATTTTTTTAAAAATTTTTGGCTTTATATTTTATGTTTGGGACAAAATTAAGGTTATGTGTTACATTTATTGTTAAAATACGGTCACTATTATAGAATTAACAATTGCTCTGGCCAAAGGTCAAGGAAAAGGAAACACCAATATACAACTGATGCACGGCGCCACCTATCGGCAAGAGCCGTAATGCATCGGTCTGTCAGTTGTAAATTACAACTGCCAACATAGGTTGCAAGCCTCGTAGGCATTAATCGCCCATAACGGCTGCACTGACGACGGTTAATAACCCAGAAACCAGCGTTGGTCCATATGTAAACGATTAATATAAGTGAGCACGTGTGTCAAAAAAAAAAAAAATAGCAATTTATTCTTTTAAGGACGATGTCTTTAGGTGAAAATGAATAATTTTTTCTGTTATGTTGGAGTGAGTAGATTTTTTATTAAGTTTATATGATTTACTCTTCCTGGATAAGAACTACAGAGAAAATTAAACATTAATGTAATTGGATTGCATAATTGGGTTAGGTTTTCCAACTGTTTTATGTAGGTATCCATTGTAATGAAATTTCATATATTTATTTATATCATCCAGGACCGACTTGAGACTCATAATTAGAAATTAAAAATTCGGTCGATAATTTTGCTTTAATTTGTTGGGTTGAGTTGAATATGAAATATTAGCGACTGGAAAAAGTCGCTAATATTTTGTTTTAAATAATTTACATCATAATGTTTTTGGGTTTTCGGGATCCAAAGTATTTAGTTCAGATATTTATTTTAATTAACGTCAAATTCTTAATCGCAATCTCTTGAAATTATAACTCATTTTTTTGTTCTATATATTAAAATATATTTATTATGTGAAAAAAGAGACTCAAACACTTTTATATATTTGTGTGTCGTAATAAATATATTTTTATTACACATAAATTTTTATATCGGTTGTTTGCTCAAGAATAAAAAGATAAGTAAACATTTATTTTACGTATATTCGAAATGGATAGAACTGTGTTTGTCAACCGCGATTACTTTGTCTAAATTCGATCGATTTAAAATTTCTTTTGTAAATCAGGAGTAGGTATTCAGGCGGTTATGGCGCCCCAACCACTCTTTCTTTAAGCCACGCCCCTTTTTTGACGTCACGAGCGCGGAAACCTTGTACAGCTTTGAACGTCTATTGATCAGTTTTAATCAGCCTTGTTCAAAATCTGTTCATAACTGTCTAAAAGCTGCTCACAGCTGATCAAAAACTGTTCAAACTTGTACAACCTGTGCGATGCTTCCGCACTCGTGTCGTCACAAATGCTTAAAGGATGAGTGGTTGGGGTCGTCGTAACAGCCGGAATACGTTACTTTTAGGTTTCTTCACAAATGGCTAACTACACACAAATTTTTTTTTTGGATTATTGAAAAAAAAGGGAATCGAACCAGGAGCATTTTCAGCGAGAAAGCCCACTAAACCAACCCAACTCTTAAATAGAAAATTTATTAAACAAATTGTGATGATTTCCGATCCCATCACACAAAGATTTTTTTGTTGTTGAATTTATTCATTAAAATTGCTAAATATTAATTTTATAATTAGGCGTTTAATGGATTAGGCGTTTAATGGATTAGGCGTTTTATGGATTAGACGTTTTACGGAAAAAGGCGATATACGGATTAGGCTTTTAATGGATTAGGCGTATTTACCGACTACTAGTATGTATACTAATACCGTGGCCATGGTAATTAGAAAATGAATATAATTTCAAAATTTTACGATAATTATCCAATCGCTTTCGTCGGTACTGCGTTAATCTTCGTTCACAGTTTGATCCTTTCGTTTGCACAGTAGGCCGATTAATAAATTAAATTAACCTCGTTTGATGACGGGAGCGAATTAAAACATGCGTACAGGATTTTTATACTACATTGTACCACTGCAGTTCGGTATTGTTTCGTGTCGCGTGTATGTTTGGTGGGGTGAGTGTACGGATATTGATCGCTTTCAGCAGCGGCGGCGGCGACGCTACTGCCGCAGCTTCGCCAGCGGCGAGTCTGCGAACTAAAAGCGGAAGCGTGCGTATTTCCCTGCGCTTCCCTTTCGTCTCTTGTAAGCGCGTCGCGTTTGTTTTTCGGACCGGGGACAATTCGTACGACGGACGGAACGCCAGATATCTAGTCGAAACAATTACGCTACGTTAACGGTCGGATTTTCCCGGAACCTCGCGCACGTTGTAATTGCAACGTCTCCTCGTTACATGCGGAACGAATTTAACGCAAACGAGCGCAATAAGTTGCAAGTTGCTTTGTGTTCTGGTTTTTGTTTCGTTTTCGTTGATTGAGTCGACTCGAATTTTAATGTTGTCCTCGGATCTTTTCTTAAAATTTCTCAATGCGTTTGTTTGTCCTTTTAAGAAATTTGTTTTAGAAATTTTCGCAAAAAACGATAAACGTAATTTTCCACAGAAGTCGAAAGGATTTATGAATCAAATTCTCGAAACAAGAGACACAAATGATAACAAACGATAACAAGTAATTGTGGTGACAACAATGTTAATAACATTTTCCTCATCGATCAGTTGATAAGAACCTACCAACAACAAATAACAAAATTAGTTGAGATATTTACTTGTGTCTAACATGTTAGTAACTTCGTTAACAATTTTTATTTTTTCAGAAAATTTTGTGTTACAATTTTTGTTAATTACATTGTTATTAAGATGCTCAATCTGTCTTACTTCCCCTGCGTCTTCTTCCGCCCTATCATTTATCAGAGCGTCAAAGAATTGCATCCATCGGCTATTAATTTCCTCTGGATTTCCTACTAGATCTCCAAGCTTATCTTTGAAGTACATTTGTTTTCATTTCTGATATTCTTAATGTCCTTATAGAAGTTCCTTAAGAAATAACATTACGATCTTTGTTGTAAAATTATATAAAAAATTTTATTTTAAAAATTTTAGACCAAAATAACTTCATTTTCAAGTTGGATGTTTCAGTTACACAGTAAAGAGTCGACTAGACTTAAAATCAATAAAGTTTGAACAAAACACAAAACAGCATGCAAAACGTTCAATTTTGGGTTCGTCTTTTTCTGTTGAGTTAGATTGGATTGCAATGGGTATCAACTTTCAATTTTGTGTTCGTCCTTTTCTGTTGAGTTAGGTTGGATGGCAATGGACATCAACTTGCAATTTTGGGTTCATCTTTTTTCGTTGAGTTAGGTTGCATTGGGCTGGTTTCGACGTTCAATTTTGGGTTCATCTTTTTTTTTTTGTTGAGTTAGATTGGATTGTAATCGATATTAATTTTCAATTTTGGATACACCTTTTTTTGTTGAGTGAGGTTGGAAGGCAACGGGTGCAACATTCAATTTTGGGTTTATCTTTTTTCGTTAAGTTGGATTTCAATGTTTTAGACGTTCAATTTTGGGTTCGTCTTTTTTTTACTAACTTCTTTTGAATTTTATTATTGAGTACCCAACAAGAATTAAATGACGTTCCAAAACTTTGATCCGAATTTAGATTTAGATTTAAACCCAACTTCCTTTTTAAAAATCTTAAACCAGAAAAAAATTACATGAAAACTTTTCACTTCATTGATCGAAGAATTCATATTGGGTTTTTTTCTAAGATATGTTGAGTTGGAATTCTACTCAACCCAATTAATTTAACTTGAATCACACGAACGTACGAATATTTAGAATAATAATTAATTGATTTATAAAAAATGTGAGTGTCTCAACTTTATTTTTATTGGTTTGGGTTTATTATTTTGTGTTGAATTACCTTGTGCAAATTGTTATAATAAACTTTGTAAGAATTAATCCTATTTTCAAGGAGGAATTGAATTGAGATGATCTCGAGCTCTTTCAAACCAACTTCATATGGTTTAACTGTAATGAATTGACTAAAATGTGTTATAGAAGATATTCACCGAGTTTATTGGGTTCGTAATTTTCTCAGATGATTTTTTATTGACTTGGGTTCATCTTTATGGGTTGAGTTACATAAAAGTGCATTGGAATATACTGAGTTAAGGTAAAATTGGTTACAAATTCGTTTTTTGTGTTTGTAAGTTTCTCAATTGATTTCTTAATTGGTTTGGGTTCATTTTTATGGGTTGCGTTACATAAAGATGGATTGGAATAAACTGAGTTGAGCTAACAAAATTCTTTATAGTATGAAATTCGTAGAATAAAACGTAGAATTTGTACAAAAAAACGAACAAACGCAAATGATTAATTTAATCGACTTTAATTAACTTCAGCGATCCTAAAGCTGTTATCTTCATTTTAAATTATAGTTCACATACTATTCTTATATGCCCTTGTACATTTTTTAAAATGACGAAAAACCCTACTTTCAGGCAAACCCAGATATAGACACAAATTTGCAACGTGTCATTTCATTTTTTTTTAACAAAATTTAAATGATTAAAGCGTGAAATACAACGTTGAGGCCTGTCAAAATGACAGGACAAAACCTGTTACAAGGTTAACTGACATATTGAATAATTAAACTGTTAAAATTACAAGATAAAACTGGAACTCTTAAGTGGAAAGGTTATCTGACAGGTTAAAGATTTGAACTGTCAAAATCACAGGGTGAGAGCCGAACTGTCAAGTTAAAAGCTCATCTGACAAATTGAAAATTGGAACTGCCAAAATGACAGGACGAAATTTGAACTGTCAAGTTCAAAGGTTAATTGACAGATTTGCTTTCATCTCCCGTGATCTCTGTGTACTTCTCTACCAATTTTCGCGTTCGTTGTTATCATCTTTATATCTGATTTTGAGGTTAGCATTTCTTGTAATTTCAGGTAGAAAGCGTCCTTTACTTCATCCGTTTTTTTCTTCTGTTGATAATGACAAAATTTGTAATAAAATTAACTAACCGCATGTCAGCCATATTTAAGTTAATCTGTCGAAACTTATACTTTGACAGACCCTGTCAGATAATTAATACAAAAGTGTAAACAAACTTGATAACACACCGCACTTAAAAGCACGCGTTTCAGTCGCGACTACAAACGAAAAGAAAACGCAATTATATCGCGACTTGTACTTTGCTTATTGAACAATCGCCGATTTAATTGCGTAAATATGCATCGTTAAACACTTGAAAATTGCTGCATGCACGAGGCATGCAGCAATTTTCTTAAATAAGAGAACGAGCAGCAGCAACGCATTAAAATGTACATATTTATATGAGTTTTTGTCGTTGCGTGAGAGAATTAATTTAATTTGTAAAGAAGAACTCACGAAAGCAATGCATGCAAGCATGTTATTATGGATTTTTTCTGAAAATTAATTTAAAACTGTACTATCGCGGAGTAATGGTTCAATTCGTTCTCATTTGTTTATAAAATAAAAAATTATAAGTAAATAATGAACATTTCTATGTTTAAAATTTTTTTTATATTTATTTTTTTTACAATCTATTTAATGAAAATATGTGCATTTTGCAATAATTATTACTTGTGCGTGTTTCTTAAAACTTGCGTAAAAAAACTAAATTTCTATTGGTTTTTAAATGTGAAATTAATTATCACAATTGAAATAAATTATACAAGGGTGTACGACCAAAGACAAACTATATGGTTTATTTAAGGCTCGGCGGGATTACGTCAAAGCTTCACGTTCACGAAAGTTAATCAAGCGTCCATCAGGAGACTGAAGTTCTTAAAATTGACACTTTTACGACTTTTCTCCCTCGACTGAAAATAAACTCGATTACACTAACGAGCATTTTCAAATTTAATTAATTTCGCATAAAATGCGACGAGACCGACATTCGAAAATAAAATAAAAACTTAAGAACATTCGCCCCAATTAGTGTAAAAATATACGAATAAATAAATTTTTTTTTAATTTTACGTAAAACTCAATCCCACCAATTTTACGAATCGACGCCCCTTTACAAACGCGAACAAGTTACAAATCGAATTCTAATTTACACGACGCGCCGCAATAAACAATTCAAGCTCCAATTTTAATATTAAATTCCGCGTTAACGCAAAATCGGACGTGCGTGCATTATGCATGCGAAATTAAACAAAAATTTGTTTTTGACGCATCGGCCCTGCAAACGCAATTAACGTTAAATATTTAATCGCATTCGATTTGCAATTTTCGATTTTGACGCCGACTTTGCCTTCACATCGAGGTCGGACGGGCCCAACCGATTTCAGATGAAAAATTACGCATAATGAAGCTTGCGGTTTTTAATTAAAATGTCAACGGTGTTTAACACTGCGACGGCGACGTCGCGTGTCGCAACAAATTCAACGTTATAATGAAGTTGTTTTATAAATTAAAATAAATGGGAGATTTTTCAACGAAAAAAACAAAATAATAAATCCAAATACTTTAACAAAATGGAAAATTCGTTAAATGTGAAATACACTATATAACCCCAACCCATATCCAACACTTTCAAAATCGACGCTCTATTATGTCACTTATATTTAGTTCTTCGATGCTTTGAAAAATGACTTGGAATATTTTTGCGTACGAAACGGCGACAGCAAGAAGGAGGATGAGGCTGTGGATGATCTGAGACCAGGAAAACGCAATAGAATTGTATAAATTTTCAATTATTTTGAATGATTTTTTTTACAACATCTTGTATATCAATTGCAATAATATTGCGTTCATCAAATCGCTGACGACAAGCCACGTTTCGGTGTTCTATATCCAATACGAGGGCGATAATTTTTTCAAAAATTGCAATTTTTCTATACGTTCTCTTGCCATATTCATCCATTCATCACCCCGTCGCGCTAAATTATAATTACTTGCTCATTTTTGCATTATTAATACATAATCGTTACAGGTAAAATTTACTTTGCTCGTATTATTTTTTTTTTTTTTACAATGCCGGTAAGAGGACTATATTCGACTACATTATCGTGACACTCAACACGTGTGTCTTCATCAAACGGTTCACTGATTTCTATCTCCAATTTTATGTCCACCGTAGAGGATTTCAAAGATTCGTTTTGTTTCGAACAGTCAAATACGTAAATCACACAATCTTTATACTGATCATAATTCAATATCATAAAGATTAGAAAAAGAAAATGAAGAAAACGGAAAAAGAAGAAAAGTAAAAGTAAAAGTAGAGGAAATAAAAAGAATGAAAAAATGCTGAATGAAAACTAATAGGAACAGGAAAAGGCAATTATTTTTTGATTAAGACATATAACATACTTTTTAGTATTTTTTTCGTTACTGCTTTCTTTTTATATTTCAATTTTCAATTATTTATTTTTTAATTTTCCAACAACGCAAACCTTGTAGTGAGATATGTTTCGCATTCGAAATTTTTCATATACTTTTTTCTCTTTTTTTACTACTACTGAATTTCCTAATTAAGAAACTATTCCATTCCCTTGGTGGTGGATAAAATCGTAAACATGATGAAAAATAGCCTGGCAAGGGCGCAGACGCCAGCTGCCGTACGGCTCACAATAGCCGCACTGACGACGGGTAATAAGAACGAAATCAACGTTAGTCTGCGGATGTGAACGAGTACCTAATGCAAGTCGAGCTCGTATGTCAAATTCATTCCACCTTCTTGATCGATATTTTATATTTTCTCCATTTTATCCTAAAGTTTTAATTTTACCTCGCAAGGAAAACGAAATAAATAAACAAATTTCAAAACTCAAACCGTAAATAAATGACTTGATAGAAAGCGGTGTCCCACAAGGATCCATCTTGGACCCACTCTTTTAATAATTTATGACGTTTTAACTGCCGCTTGGTAAATTATGCAATTAGTATGCCGCATCCAATTTTCATACTTTAATGTTTACAACTAGCACAGTTTAAGGAAAGACTTTTGGACTTAAATCCTTTAAACTTTTTTCTATACATTTTGTGGAACAATTTAAAATTACGATTTAAAAGTGACGTTTTATACCGAAAAAATAGGAAAACATTTTTAACAAAAATGTTAACAATTAACTAATATTTGACTGTTTTGGTAAATTAATTAATAAATCATGTGATCAATAAATTCCTCTTTTTTACTTTGTCCCTTGTTTTTCCCTCTCACCGCTTGTCCAAATCGCAAAGAACTTGACTGAGAGGAAGGGATTTGTTTGCGGCCACGACCGTCTTACAGATGTTAAAGCCTATTCCAGCATACGCTGAGATTAGGGAAACGTGGAAAACCTAATCAGAATGGTCGGTCGAAGGGCCATTTCAAAGTCAGAAATATTGTAAACTTAAATCTGTAAATATAAATTTACAATGTCCCCACTAAAGTTTGAACCCTAGACCTTGAGATTACTAGCTTATTTACTAAGCCATTAGACCAGTAAACCCTTAAGCGGAAGTTACATCAATTGTCTTATCAGAAAGACGATATTTCGTCTATATTGGTTGGACACAAGTTTCTGTATTTCGGGACACACACTACTCCAAAACCATTCAAAAATACATTACTAATACAAACCACATTTTTAATTAAGAAAATTTTAAAAACTGAAAAAATCGCAGCAACCTACCAATCGATGCGCGTTCAATGATGAAGACAGTTGAAAAATTTGAAATATTAAAAAATTGGAAAATTATGGTTGAAAAACGTCTCCCAATTTCATCAGTAGACTTTAGAAACTTTACTGTAGAAGTTCATAAAATTTACAAAAAAAATTATTTTGGTAAATTTAAATTCTCTGTATTTGAATAAATTTCAAATAATAGTTCCTAATAATCAATTCTTACTCTTAAATCAACTTTAAGAGCATGTAAATTAACTTACCTGTATTAAAACTGGAACATGTTAATTTAAACGATATAACAAAGATCAAGGATCAATTAAAGATCAAGGATCAATGAAATTAATTGCCGATTCAATTTGAAAATATCATTGAAATAAACGTTATTTTATAACTGATGTAACCTTAACCATTTATTATTAATTTCTTAGATCATTTTTATTATACAAAAATAATTTATATATTGTGAAGTTTAATTAGAGGAACTTCGATTGAAAACACTAAAATCCTGAAAAAAAATTCTTAGCTTCCGGGATGAAACCGCATTCATTGTTGGCTGCTATTTGTCGATTTGTCGACGTTTCGTTCACTGTCGTAAGGGACATCTTCGGGGCTGTTGCTGTTAGAATACTAAAAAATTCCTATTATTTAACATTCATGTTAATTTTACTTTCTGCCAGGTCATATTTGCACAGTTTATGGATTGCAACGTCTTAAAAAATCTATTTATTTATTATTATTATTGTAGTAGTCGTTCATAAAACAAGCATCGTTTATGCAAATTGTGTATTTATTTTAATTGAACGTCAATTACTATAAACGGCAGTCTGACTTACAGTCAAATAATCAGTCAGATTGGAACACACGAACAATGAGTCACTCGCCCCTAATTTTGAACCCGTTTTATTCATCATTTGCACAATTTTCTTTCAATTTTTTTTATTTTGTCACCGTACATTCCTACATGCATCTACATTTTCGTAGAAGAAAGTCGAGTTCGGCCCGCTTCCACGAACGATATTAAAATAAGAACGTCGTCGTCGAATGGGCTAGATGGCTCGCCGTCCGCCTCGCACGACGTACCCAATAAACGCGGTGAGCTTCCCGGCGAAAAGTTTCTCATGGAAATTTTTAAATAAAGACAATTTTACGACGCTCCGCATAAGCCCGGATTTACGTTGATGTCCGCATTATAAAACGGTACGCGCGGTCTGATGGTAGTTTGGAAGTACGTTTCTTTCTAAGAGAAATAAATTGGGATATTCGACGGGGATCAGTGGTTTTTTATTAGAATCGAATAAATCGTCACGCAAAGTACCTTTTTCTTGATGTTCAATCAAAGGGGAAAAGCTATAATAAAATGTTTGGAGATTGAGGTACACAGAGTTTCAAAAATAAATGTCAAGGAATTTTCGTTTATTTTTAATTATTATGTTAAATGAAATCGAAAGAAATTTGTAAAATACTGTTGTATTTCTTTTATTACAAAAAAATCGAAATAGTTTCAAGTCCACGAAGACGACTTCAATAAAAGTACCTCTTGCAACAAATTTCGAAAAATTATTCAAAAATGAAGAGAAATTTCGCAAAAATGTTACGTTAATTGAGATAAAGTGTGAGTGTTGGGGTACCGCACTGTTACACTTTGGGCCCCTTTCTATTTCCTTTTTATGTTTACGACGAAATCGTCTACAGAATTCTGCACAAATGGCAGATTTTCAATCGAAAAGTTAAAATATACAGATGAAGTAATATTTTCTGTGTAATTTTATGCACATAACGAAATCCTCATCGCTTTGAATGCAGTCATTTATAGCCTGATGATTGTACTTTATTTTAATCATAAAGTTATTAACGTGCCTTTTGATTATTCGGGGTGAAGTGCATGGTGTCTTTGGCCAAATTTACGTGTGGGTGTGTCGTGGGCGACACAACGCAAACAAACGCCGGATCGTGAAGCATGTGGCGCACTCTGATGAGCTGTCAGGTCGTGATTCATGTTAACACGCTCACTTGTTTCAATTACACGCTCGTCTGCCATGTAATATCGCGTCATTACCGGCTGGATATATATTTACTTAATGAATGTTTGAACGTCTTAAACGTTCAGGTAGGGTTTAATCCGACGTCGTCGCAAGTCAATGATGGGAAATATGGTTTAAATTTCTCATTCATTAACAAACGACAAAAGGAGCGGGTCCTCCGCAGGATTATAATCTAATTATGACGTCGCGTTAAAATCCAATATACACGTTGAGGCGTCGCGGCGCGCCGTAATAAAGCACGAGGTGGCTTTGCCGCCCTGATTAATTCCGATTAACGAAGAGCTAGTGCTGGCGTCGCCGTTACTGCCGCCGGTGCACACCGGTTCGCCGGCACCGGGATAATTAATAAAGGTAATCCCGATCTCGAGAAGTTTCTCAACGTAAGCAAACGCAGTTTGTTTGCTTAGCGATTTACCGCGCGAAATGTTAATGTATGTCGCGATAAGTCGTATTAGTTTATCGCGTTTTCTGAATTTTCCACCTCAAAATTATTTTACGTAACAAAGTGCGACGACCGGAGCTTGGAAATGCAACCCTTTAAAAATTTTGTGTAGATTTGAATTCGGAACCAAGAATAAGAGGGAAAAATAATATAAAAAATGGTTGTCAAAATTTAATATTTCAAGAACTTTCTTCGACTTAATCAAAACATTTGATGCCTTTTGTGATTATTTTGTTTAACGGTTTTCCTCAAGGTTCCCTTTAGGACCGAATTTTTGTTTTTTTTTTTTTTTTGGCTTTACACAAAAGACATCTGAGCCTCTAATAACGTCACACTTTGAAAATGTTACAAGCCAGTGCATTTTCCATTATCAACAATAATAGTCTCGATAAGAAATAATTATATATAAATAATTGATGTAATTTTCTTCAAATTATTAATTGATGCTTTCCAAAAAAAATTTTGTATTTTAGAAATTTAATTATGTTCAGACGAGTCGTTCTCACACATTTAAAATGACGAACGTCAATCGTCGAGCGACGTTAAGACCGACAGGTTTGTGCACCCTCGAAGTATTCAGGGGCGCGATTAACAGACAGATTTATGGTTGTAGGCGTTGATCAGGGTGTTACTATCACTCCATTAAGCCGTGTTTTAGTGGCAATGACCCGTGCTGCGCTAATGGCTAACGACCCGGACCTCCACGATCACGCTTTTACAACTTTTTCTAAAGTAGTTTTAAATACACCATTTATACAAGCTTCAAAAAGGTCCTGTACTGAGTAAATAAATTCATTGTGCTGCTGTTTGCGTTCACGTGTTTATTGAACGTTTTTCTGTAATATTTTAGGGATTTTATTTACAAATTCCTCCGAGGGAAACGTTTGAAAAACACTGACGTTGTAAAAACACCTGATTGGATTTAGAGAAAATTGAGAAACTTTTATGTTTCCCGTTGCCCCACGTTGGGCGCCAAATTTTGGCATCTTTGACGGTTATGCTCAAATTCCTTAGGTAATCAACACGAATCGTTAAAACTCGATTGATTCCGTCATTTAATAACGCTTGTCTTCTCTAAGCAACTTATTCCGGCTTTCAAACTCATAAATTAATCATTTTCTTTCAAGAGATTTGCCGTCGCCCCACGTTGGGCGCCAAAATTGTGCAATAGTTGACGTCTATCGTCATACGCAAATTCTTCGAGTGATTAACAAGAATCGTTACAAATCAATTGATTGTGTTACATGATTGAAATGGCCTTAGTTTGCTCCAATACTTTGCTCGGACTTTCAAGTTTTAATTTAATCATTTACTTCTGAGATGTTTTTACCCCACGTTGGGCATCAAATTTTAACAATAATTGACATCGATCAAAAGAATTTTTTTTTTTTTTTGATAAATACGATTTAATACAAATCGACTGATTCTGTTATACTAACATGTTAAGTTGTCATTTAGCCTATCGTTTTTGTTGAAACTACCATAAACATAAATTCGTAAACGAATGTGAATTTCAATTTAAATTGTTTATAATTCTGTTGAATATGCGGACGTTTGTGTTGGAATCCTAATTCCAAAATTGAACATAACATACCTCAGACCGTGAGATGCAAGAGATGCGTCCGTAAAGACGGTCGGTTGAACCCCGGCCTTTATGTTCAACGGCTGCATATTTAGCAGCCTTTGACTGCCAAATAACGGACATCGCTGTGCTGTACAAGAATTTTTAATTTGATGAAAAATAATTGCCATCTAGCGAAAAATTCAAAAATTTGGGTTATGCGAGATTCCGAAACATCGAAGGATCGACGTTAACTTGCACTTTGATCTGCACCGGCAATATCTTCAGAGCTCGTTCAAAGGATACGGCGATTTAAGTGCCCATATACGAGCCTGACCTCTGGGGACGGAAGCATATTAAGGCGCCGAGGAAAGGACGAAAGCGAAAATGCAAGACAATAAATTTTTAAGAGTCCGTCTTCGAGTTTGATTCTCGTCGAAGACTGGCCTTTTTTCCGTTCGTACGATCAGACGTTTATTCGATTGTAAATGTTCCTGCTAAAAATATCAAGGATTAATTTTTGAAATTTGTAATTTTTTTTTTGCTAAATTAAGGTAAATTTGACAATTTGATTTTTTGTATTTTGTGTTTCGATTTTGCTAATTTAGTTGGCGCATAAATGGACGGAAGTATAGGAGAAGAAGACATCAGTAAATGTCGGGGTTTTTTGCCAAAAATCTCCAAACTCCATAACAATTGAAAAAACTTTGAGATGTTTTCTGTTTCTAGAAAATATTATGTATATAAATAACACTGGCCTAAGACACTTCCTTGAGGTACCCCAGCTTTAACCGCTTTCATTTTCAATATTCGATTTCTTCTTTTATTTTAAACTTTCCCACTGTTCCTGGGCAGCTCTTTTAGTATTATGATGACCAAGTCAAATCCAGGAAGCTTAAACTTAGCCTTGTTAGACAATTTATTGTGAAAATATTTAAACAAAACAAAAGCTTTCCTAAATACTGATTACACAACATGATAATTTGATTCTCTGCATTAAATTATGACATTTATGACATATAAGCCTTAAAATTAGTCATTAGGAACACACGGTGTTCGCGCATATCTGAAGGATTACCCTAATGCGTTTAAGCCCCGCACATACTGACTTTGCCGAGTCGACATCGCACGGAAATCGCATTACGCGTTATTATCTCATTCGACTGGATTTTGTTTCCGTGACGATTGAAATTCTGACTGATCCGATTGCACTACTGCCGTCATTGTTTAATTTAAAAGCCTGTTTGGATTTCAACAACGATAAACAACGTCGCTATCGCGGTGAATTTATACATTTCCATTAGGGCCCCCGCAAATCGGATCGGAACTGCCGGGGGCTCTTTAAACGGTCCGATCGACGCGCTCTGTGTCTGTTGGCCGCCGTAAATGGACCTCATTAGTCGTAGTTTAAGCGGCTATGATACGGGCGTGGCCCCGAGGTCCATGGCAAAATTGCAGCTGAAAATGAAGCTTGCTGAATATTGTGGTGGGAATAGGATCCAGTCGATACAGGTCGGGATCTTATTCGTCGTTGTTGTTGGAGATTTTGCTGTAGTGAAGATATGACAGACGTCATAATCCAACCTCCAGCGAAGAAGTTATCGCGATAACAAAGAGGCAGATTGTAACGGTTTTTAAAAGAAAACATCACAAAATATACATTGAAAGCGGGCAATGTTTGAAATATCTTGGGGTTTAAACCTTAACATTGTAAGTTTGGTAAAAATTCTCATGTATGATATTTTTATGGGTTGATAAGTCCTCGAACGAAGTACGTCGATGGGAACGGTCGGCTTGCACTTTTAAATTTTATTGTGCGTTAAACGATCGCGTTTGTCCGGTCTGCCGAGCATGACGCGCTTAAATGAAAATTAGTCAATGCAAACCGGGCAATTGTTTACGCTTGTAAATGATAAAGTTGATTCAAATGGCCATTCTTACGTAGCGATGCTTGTCATATACGCAGATATGTTTGTTTTGTCACGTCTTGACTTATTTCATCCATAGAATGAATTTTATCGATTCTTCTTCAAATATTATTTTTCAGTATCCATCAGCATCATCCTTACCGATCTATTAGACAATTCACTATTATTTCATGAGTTTCTCTGAAATTTGTATCACACTTAAGCACCACGTTATTTATATGTATTGATTTTGTAATTTTTTTAAAGAATTCTCCAATACTTACGCTAGAAATGAACAGCCAGGTAAACATTAAAGATGAAAAAATCCTAGTAGAGGAAGATACCTTGTGTGAACCACAAAAATGGAAAATAATCATTCACAACGGTCAATTTGAAACCTTCGCTTGAATCGTGATAGCGTAACCAGCGTAATAATATAAATTTTCCAAAATATATTTTCTATCAAACATTTTTTGTTGAATAGTGACGACCTCGTAATTAATATGTGCAAAACAAAATATACCTACAATGGTAGGTGGCGCTGTAGCAGAATCCGGCGAGAACTGGCCTGGGTCGGTGATTCGATAAGCATTAACCACATACAATAGACGAATAGGTAAAGCGCAACAACCTAGAAATTTACGTTAAGCTTTTTAGCTAATTTGTGGATAATCAGTTTTAACAACAGGAAGTAGAAGAGTTAATGAAGTGAAAAAATGTAAACGAAATGAGATTTTCTCACAAAAAAAATTGTAAATATATTCTTGATCTTAAAAGAGAACAGATATGGTTGTGAACCTCTCACACCTTTAACAGCTACTTTATATGTAAAATTTTTCCAAATAAAAATGTGATTAAAAAAATGGATTATTAGAAGATTTGACTGAATAATTAGTTGGTTGGTTAATTGATTATTTGCATGCCTAGATATTTAATTAACTAACTGACTGGCTAAATAATTGCTTCCCTTGCTGATGATTAATGGGCTGCCCACTTCAGAATTCAATAGAGTGCCTGCATCCATAATTATTTGATTGCCTGACTGGAAAATTAATTGACGGTCTGACTGCCTAATTAATTGGCTGCATGACAATTAATTGACTAAATATTTGTTAATTATATGGCTAGCTATTACATGACTTCATTTCTGTAAGAATTATGCTTCGCCATTTTTAAGTATATTTTCCTATTCATACCTAACCTGCCTACGCCAATAAACATGATGTTAGACGAGGATGTATTGCTTTTATGGTGCGTTTCCAAAAAAATATTGAAGTTTATCGAATATAAGTCAATTAATTATAATTTTCAATGCATTATTTAGTGTTTATTAGCGATTGGCATTCTACTGGTTTCACAAGATTTTTTTTATTTTAATTTCTTGTCTTGTTTTGGCGAAGGGCGAAGGGCTAAGTTCGAGTAGTCTCCAGGAACTACTCGGGCTTCGCCCTTCGCTTCGAGAGAAAAAAAGAGAGAGAGAGAAAAAAGGAGAGATAGCGACTTTAGATGAAATTTAAACTGCGTGCAACTTTTCTGTTGTCTTTCATTGTGTTGTATATACATAGGGACGAAGGGCGGAGCCCGAGCAGTTCGCAGAGACTACTCTGGCTTCGCACGAAAGCGAAGGACGAAAGCCGAGTAATTTCCAGGAACTATTCGGGCTCCGTCCTCTACCTTCATTTCTAAAATGTGATTAAAAGTTGATTCTTGGCATGGGTTTATAGAATTAGATGTCCAATCGGGTTGATTGCTCTAAGTTAGGTTTGATTAGGTTTGATTTTGTAAATTCAATCAAATCCAACCCAAGACAATAAATCTACAATCATTCAAACCTAATATGTGTGATTGTCTTGGGTTGGGTTTCATTGATTGTCTTGTATTAGGTTTGATTGTATTTATAAGATTGTGTCCTGAAAACCCAATCAATTCCTAAGGCAATCAATCTATAATCAAGCCCAACCTAATCTATAATCAAACAAACCCAAGACAATAAACCAATAAATAAATAAATGGATTCTTGATCTTAAAAGAGAACAGATATAGTTGTGAACCTGTCACACCTTTAACAGCTACTTTATATGTAAAATTTTTCCAAATAAAAATGTGATTAAAAAAATGGATTATTAGAAGATTTGACTGAATAATTAGTTGGTTGGTTCATTGGTTATTTGCATGCCTAGATATTTAATTAACTAACTGACTGGCTAAATAATTGCTTTCCTTGTTGATGATTAATGGGCTGTCCACTTCAGAATTCAATAGAGTGCCTGCATCCATAATTATTTGATTGCCTGACTGGAAAATTAATAGACGGTCTGGCTGCCTAATTAATTGGCTGCATGACTGGACAATTAATTGACTAAATATTTGTTAATTATATGGCTAGCTATTACATGACTTCATTTCTGTAAGAATTATGCTTCGCCATTTTTAAGTATATTTTCCTATTCGTACCTAACATGCCTACGTCAATAAACATGATGTTAGACGAGGATGTATTGCTTTTATGGCGCGTTTCCAAAAAAATATTGAAGTTTATCGAATATAAGTCAATTAATTATAATTTTCAATGCATTATTTAGTGTTTATTAGCGAATGGCATTCTACAGGTTTCACAAGATTTTTTTTATTTTAATTTCTTGTCTTGTTTTGGCGAAGGGCTAAGTTCGAGTAGTCTCCAGGAACTACTCGGGCTTCGCCCTTCGCTTCGAGAGAAAAAAAGAGAGAGAGAGAAAACAGGAGAGACAGCGACTTTAGATGAAATTTAAACTGCGTGCAACTTTTCTGTTGTCTTTCATTGTGTTGTATATACATAGGGACGAAGGGCGGAGCCCGAGCAGTTCGCGGAGACTACTCTGGCTTCGCACGAAAGCGAAGGACGAAAGCCGAGTAATTTCGAGGAACTACTCGGGCTCCGTCCTCTACCTTCATTTCTAAAATGTGATTAAACGTTGATTCTTGGCATGGGTTTATAGAATTGGATGTCCAATCGGGTTGATTGTTCTAAGTTAGGTTTGATTAGGTTTGATTTTGTAAATTCAATCAAATCCAACCCAAGACAATAAATCTACAATCATTCAAACCTAATATGTGTGATTGTCTTGGGTTGGGTTTCATTGATTGTCTTGTATTAGGTTTGATTGTATTTATAAGATTGTGTCCTGAAAACCCAATCAATTCCTAAGGCAATCAATCTATAATCAAGCCCAACCTAATCTATAATCAAACAAACCCAAGACAATAAACCAATAAATAAATAAATGGATTCTTGATCTTAAAAGAGAACAGATATAGTTGTGAACCTGTCACACCTTTAACAGCTACTTTATATGTAAAANTCACACTTAAGCACCACGTTATTTATATGTATTGATTTTGTAATTTTTTTAAAGAATTCTCCAATACTTACGCTAGAAATGAACAGCCAGGTAAACATTAAAGATGAAAAAATCCTAGTAGAGGAAGATACCTTGTGTGAACCACAAAAATGGAAAATAATCATTCACAACGGTCAATTTGAAACCTTCGCTTGAATCGTGATAGCGTAACCAGCGTAATAATATAAATTTTCCAAAATATATTTTCTATCAAACATTTTTTGTTGAATAGTGACGACCTCGTAATTAATATGTGCAAAACAAAATATACCTACAATGGTAGGTGGCGCTGTAGCAGAATCCGGCGAGAACTGGCCTGGGTCGGTGATTCGATAAGCATTAACCACATACAATAGACGAATAGGTAAAGCGCAACAACCTAGAAATTTACGTTAAGCTTTTTAGCTAATTTGTGGATAATCAGTTTTAACAACAGGAAGTAGAAGAGTTAATGAAGTGAAAAAATGTAAACGAAATGAGATTTTCTCACAAAAAAAATTGTAAATATATTCTTGATCTTAAAAGAGAACAGATATGGTTGTGAACCTCTCACACCTTTAACAGCTACTTTATATGTAAAATTTTTCCAAATAAAAATGTGATTAAAAAAATGGATTATTAGAAGATTTGACTGAATAATTAGTTGGTTGGTTAATTGATTATTTGCATGCCTAGATATTTAATTAACTAACTGACTGGCTAAATAATTGCTTCCCTTGCTGATGATTAATGGGCTGCCCACTTCAGAATTCAATAGAGTGCCTGCATCCATAATTATTTGATTGCCTGACTGGAAAATTAATTGACGGTCTGACTGCCTAATTAATTGGCTGCATGACAATTAATTGACTAAATATTTGTTAATTATATGGCTAGCTATTACATGACTTCATTTCTGTAAGAATTATGCTTCGCCATTTTTAAGTATATTTTCCTATTCATACCTAACCTGCCTACGCCAATAAACATGATGTTAGACGAGGATGTATTGCTTTTATGGTGCGTTTCCAAAAAAATATTGAAGTTTATCGAATATAAGTCAATTAATTATAATTTTCAATGCATTATTTAGTGTTTATTAGCGAATGGCATTCTACAGGTTTCACAAGATTTTTTTTATTTTAATTTCTTGTCTTGTTTTGGCGAAGGGCTAAGTTCGAGTAGTCTCCAGGAACTACTCGGGCTTCGCCCTTCGCTTCGAGAGAAAAAAAGAGAGAGAGAGAAAACAGGAGAGACAGCGACTTTAGATGAAATTTAAACTGCGTGCAACTTTTCTGTTGTCTTTCATTGTGTTGTATATACATAGGGACGAAGGGCGGAGCCCGAGCAGTTCGCGGAGACTACTCTGGCTTCGCACGAAAGCGAAGGACGAAAGCCGAGTAATTTCGAGGAACTACTCGGGCTCCGTCCTCTACCTTCATTTCTAAAATGTGATTAAACGTTGATTCTTGGCATGGGTTTATAGAATTGGATGTCCAATCGGGTTGATTGTTCTAAGTTAGGTTTGATTAGGTTTGATTTTGTAAATTCAATCAAATCCAACCCAAGACAATAAATCTACAATCATTCAAACCTAATATGTGTGATTGTCTTGGGTTGGGTTTCATTGATTGTCTTGTATTAGGTTTGATTGTATTTATAAGATTGTGTCCTGAAAACCCAATCAATTCCTAAGGCAATCAATCTATAATCAAGCCCAACCTAATCTATAATCAAACAAACCCAAGACAATAAACCAATAAATAAATAAATGGATTCTTGATCTTAAAAGAGAACAGATATAGTTGTGAACCTGTCACACCTTTAACAGCTACTTTATATGTAAAATTTTTCCAAATAAAAATGTGATTAAAAAAATGGATTATTAG
>JAFFZR010022886.1:11205-21600 GCA_018397195.1 Lethrus apterus | reverse complement strand
TTATCGGTTCTTCGGTTTTCGCAGCGGGTGTCTTAGGATGCACCTTTTTAGAAATTAAAGCCGGCTTCCACGACTTGGGTAGCCTTTGAGCGTCATTCCTTGTATTCAAGCTGTGGTCACGTTTTTCTATTTCGATAGCCTCCCGGTAAATTCTAGGTTCAGTTTTATCAATTTGGGCAATCACACGCAGCCTTTCCCGCACAATTACCGTGGTGCAACCCAACCCATTAACGCAGCAACATATGAATGACAGTGACAGTGACACTTCATTCATTTGAACATTAGTTGCAGTCAACGAGAAAAAAGAAAGAAATAACTCTTGAAGATGACTAGTGAGATCTCGTCGAAACGTCGGGTAAAATGTTCTTCTCAGAACAACATACCTACAACGCGGAATACTCGAAAAAACAGCACAACATATATATCCATCCGCGAGAATCTACGTTCTAACATATATATATATATATATATATTATATGTACATGGAACTGAAACATTGTAATTAATCCTGAACTAAACGCCATTTGCAAAATTACAAATGTCGATTTTGTAAATACAATCAACGTTATGGCGTGCCGTAACAGTTACAATAAAACACGAAGTATGTAATTTGCGTCTGCTTTATATTCGGCAATTACTAGATTATTTAACATGCGTGTAACGAGCCCATGGAAAATTTAATTAATGTAACGACGTGTGTGTGTTTGTGCGTTTCCGATACGTCGGATTGTTTGAACGAGTCCTCCCGTTTCCATTTCGAATTACGGTCAACGCTCAATGGCACAGCGGAGACCCCACAAATACCCGGAATTGCGAATCGAAGGGTTCTCTGTTTGATGATGATTTTGAGCGAGCACATAAAGAAATTAATGGCAATAGGGATTCGATTTTGAAACGAACAATTTGTGTTTATTATGTAAACCAATGAAATAAATTTGTGAATTTTTGAAAAGTAGGTATTTATTATTTTTTGGTAACGTATATTTTTATTACCTGACCATCGTCTATTAATAGACTTGATCATCAATTATACAGGTGTTTTGAAATATATTTGTCCCTAAACAATATACCAGTGAATATGTGCAAAGTATTTATTTTTTTATAAATTTTTTAATTAAACGCAATTTTATCACCTGTGTTGTTTTTAATTCGTAATAATTGGTATTTACACTTCCAATGCTATCAGACCAAAATTAAATACATAAAGATAAGATTTCCCACCTTTATCTATAATTTTGGGTTTACAACTCCGATTAAAATAAATGAATTAGGGTTTTCACCTCAAAATAAAATTATTTTCACCTATTATTTTCTTTATCGTTTGGTGTAAGGCTGTATTTGAGTTGTTTCATTATTTTGTTCAACATATTTCTCTCAATATCTTTCTGTCCTTTATCACTTGCTTTATTCCTTCCCTTAGTTCTCATTTCCTCTTTAATCCCATCATTCAATACTTTTCTGGGCTCTCCCTTTTTGTTTTTTTCCCTAAAACTCTGGTTTCGTAAACTTTATTGCTTCTATAAACAAAAAATACTTCTTCCTATATTGGTTCTATATGTGGCATAATTTATACTTTTTGATACATCATCCTGATTTAAAGTCTAATTATAAAACGTAAACGTGCTTTACATAAAATTTTTCTTTTGCCTCAGAATGAAGGTCGAGTACACTCCGACGAGTACCGAGGCTTTGTTGAAGATTTCTCCCGTCAAGATTCAAGATGAAGCCAGTTACAAATGCGAAATAACATATTTGGAAGTGCGAGAGAACTGCGACGTGGTGCAGATCATCAAGCTGACAACTTTGGGTGAGTGTTTCTCTCTAACTGGATTTAATTAGTATAATTTCGTTTTGCGTACGTGTACCGTTTGCGGTGGGATTTTGTGGTTTTCGCGAATATTTCGGCGACGATCAGACACGTATGGAATCGTCGTGTCGAAACGCGTCCGGAAAAGCGCTCGTTTACGTAGCGCTTAGAGCGTCGTTCGAACAACGTGCGTTAATTTAGTTTGCAAACAAATTAAGTAGACAGCCCCTACCGAGCTGGTTTTGACGTGCATTTATGTAAGCGTTTTTTAATGAGAGTGTAAATTTACATTTATTATTCGATTTGTTTGTTGTGTAAAGTTTGCATGGATTTGTCGTTTGTTTTACCGTAATAAGTCAGTTATAATTTTTATGTTTATTCGTAAGGGTTTTTCTGAAATGTATAATTATTAAAAAATTATTCATTACAAAGTTTTGTGAAGAGAATATTAGCATTCACGATTTTCGCGATTTTTTGGTTAAAAAGGTGCCTTAAAAAAATCAGAAATATTTTCTGATTTTGTTCAAAAATTTGTGTTAGGTTGACTAGGTTAACTTAACTCTTTAGTGGTGAATTTTAAATATGATTTCCCAATTGCGTGCATTAAGTTTGCTTAGATTGTTTATGACTCTAAGCAATACCTAAGCCTGATTTGGTTGTTAATCCATTCACTATTTATTGCTTAAAGTCTTCTGAAATTTCATTATTGTTTAAACGATTCAAGAAATCGATACGATCAATTTTTATCAATTGTTTTAGATCTTGTTCCCGTTTCTTCTTTAGGTGATTTTTCCCAAGTCAGTCACTAAGTGATGCTATTTCTTCGGATAACTCACGGACCAACCAGTGTTCGTTCCTTTAATCTTATAAAGTTCAGCAATTTCAGACGGTGCAAATTTCATGTATTCAACAGTTCTTCAATACTTGGCGTTTTCCAACTTCCAGCCCAATGGTGAGGCTGGAAAATTAATGTTAAGGTTGAGCAGGTGTTTGAGTTTATCCAAAAAATAAATATATTAAATTGGATAGGTTTGGCTTAGGTTGGGTGGAGTTCTGTCGGATATTCTTTTATCACTACAAAGAGAGGCAGACCCAACACAACCTAAACCCAAGGACTTCAACGTCAGATTTGCATCTCAAAGATTTTTGAAAGCTAAGAGAGTCAAACCCAACGCAACCTAAACACAAAGACTTCAACGTCAAATTTGCATCTCAAAATTTTTGTTAAGGGTAGGGTTAGGCTATCGATCGTTAGAAATCGGTCAAAAAACAAGCAACAATCTTGATATTTCCTCGTCGAGTTTCCTAAGTAATTTTTACATGGTTTACTAATTTATCCGGAGTTGCTAATATGGTGACATTTATATAAATTACTAAGTGACAGTATATATTCATTGACTTACCATTCATACGCAAAAGAAAACAAAACGGGTCCCAATAGAGAACCTTGAGGAACGCCCATATTCATTAATGAATCAGAACTCATGATAATGAATACACAAGGTAGGTGTCAGTAAACCCTGTGTGTTCATTGGTAATATATTATTTTAATAACTTTGAAAATACATACAAAAGGCACAGCTGGTGGTGGGGGCATCTAAAAAGGCTAGACAGGAACCGGCAAGTTAGGAAAGTGTATGAAGCAAAGAAAAGTGGCAATAGACGAAGAGGAAGACCAAGGAAAGAGTGAGATGAAGAAATGGAGGAAAACTGGAAGAAAAAGGCTTAAGCACAAGAGAAGCGGAAATATTGGCAGGAGACAGGAGACAGGAGACATATGCACAATGTTTGCTGCTAATTAACCGAATAGCAATGTGATTACTTGCCTCAAGAGGCGCATTCGTGTAAATTTATTATTGGCGTCTGTTGGAATTAATTATCTATTATGGATTCGCTCAGTATTTAGATGTTTTTGTTTCAGAATACACGCTTAATTGTTTTTCGGAAAACATTAATAAATCCACAGATTTGTCGGTCTACTAGCTTGAAGAAAACTAAGTCTCTAATAAAAAGGACAAAGAAGACTACACTAAAAATTTTAAAATGGCAATACGACGATGATAGCCACAATCAAAAGCACTCTCTATAATTGGACTTATCCCCTTGAGGTGCAATAGACGAAGAGGAAGACCAAGGAAAGAGTGAGATGAAGAATTGGAGGAAAACTGGAAGAAAAATGCTTAAGCACAAGAGAAGCGGAAATATTGGCAGGAGACAGAAACACCTGGAGACAGAAAGTGAATGAATAAGGAAAGTAATTAAATACCTCAACACTTAACAGTATATGAGGACAAGATTATATATATATATATATATAACTTTGAAAAAAATCAGAAATCATCGCTTCCCATACAAATGAACCCAGTTCGCTTCAACCTATTTATTATCATATCGACGAAATTGTTAAATTAATTTTCACAATTTCTGGAACATTTTCAAAGTTGAATTTCTCGCTAGATTCGAAAGTGACCAAAAAATTGTCACCCTCATCGATTAAAAAGTTGTTTTCGTAGGTCATTAAAGTAATTAATGAGCTAGTACACCTCGTAGAGCCGCGCAATTTATAATAATGCGCCCTGATTTATACAAACAATATCAGTGTCTGGCGCATAAAAGCCGGCCGTAAAGCCGAGGAAATTTATTTAGAGTTAACAAAGACCAAAACTACAAACAGGATGCGCGGTCGAAATAATGGCGTCAACTTCGCCGCGGCGCAAAAACGACGCTTTACGCTAACGTCAACTTGAGCCTAAATTTTTTTGCGGTGAAATATGAACAAAAAAAAAACTTGACATGTCGTAACTGAAGATTGAACCACGCATTTTATATTGAGGGAAAAATTATAAACATGTGGCAAGTCTTACAAGCTAAATTTATATACTGCTGTGTTATTGGCTGGCTGATAACAAATTTATAAATAAAATGTAATTGAACATGTATTCTTTTGTAAATGGTACCTGTAATTAATTTTAGCTGACCCGACAGTCGTTGTCCTGTCAGAGAGACAGATTATTTTGCCATCAAAATTTCCGACTTTTTCCTTGGATTTTTCAAAAAATTGTTTTATACATACCTTGTCCTGACAATAACGAACACAAAAAAAATCAGCCAAATCGGTTCAGCCGTTCTCAAGTCATACATGTGGCAATTGATTTTTATTTATATAGATTTCATCGTAAAAGCAAAAATGGGGAAATCTTAACAATCCTCCGGAGTCTGAAAACAAAGGCTCTTGTCACTTTCTGGAAGCAGTATTTTTGGATTCGGGAAACCGATATACCATGAAAATGACGCTGGAGGTCTCCGATGTCACCGGTTGCTATTTTTAGAGCCCAGAAAGGAGTTTTGTCAACGTGGTTGACATAACCTATATGTCTCCCGGAGCTTTCTTTTTTTTTATCGTTGCAACAACACCGATGAATTAACATGTTGTTCCTAATTTCAAAATATGTAAATAGATTAATTTTATAAGTTTGTGTTTTTTTTTTGTACGTTTTGATAATTATATGGAAATTGTCATTAAGGTTTTGTTGATTTATTTATTGTATTTTGAATTATATTTCATAAAATGTTATTGAGCCATTTTGGGGTGGCAATAGTTTAGGGAAGTTTGGGGATTTTTCTATAACGTTGACAACCTAAAGGAAAAAAATCGAGTGGTTTTTATTCAAAATTTTTGTATATACGCCGGCGAAATTTTCTACAAATTTATTTAGAATTTTCTTGAATGATATAAATGAAAATTCCTTTAATTTCTTTCGTATTTGAATTAATAAGGGGTGAACAATCCTTATTGAATTATTATGGTAATTCTCTGGAATGATAGAGGTGAAACTGCTATTATTTTGATGTGAAACTGCTATTATTTTGATGTGAAAATCCTATTATTTTGAGGTGAAAATCCTATTATTTTGAGGTGAAAACCCTAATATTTTGAGGTGAAAATCCTATTATTTTGAGGTGAAAATCCTATTATTTTGAGGTGAAAATCCTTTTTATTTTGAGGTGAAATTTTTTTTATTTTGTAGTGAAAATCCTATTATTATGAGGTGAAAACCCTAATTCATTAATTTTAATCGGAGTTGTAAACCCAAAATTATTGATAGAGGTGGGAAATCCTATTCTTAGTATTTAATTTTGATCTGATAGCATTGGAAGTATAAATCCCAATTATTATTAATTAAAAAAATAAAGGTGATAAAATTGTGTTTAATTATCACAATTATAAAAAAAAAGTTTTAAGGTGCAAGTCCATAATTTTAGTGTTGGAACAGTACAGAAAGGTTAGTTAGCCACAGGTTAAATCCTCACGCGATTCTCGCATTTAGAAATAAACATGATGCACCGCAGCTCGAAAAGTACGTAAGGGCTTAAAAAGGCCCTTACATACTTTTCGAGCTAACGTCTACATTGGAATGCGATTTTTAAATTTTTTCTCAATATTTTATATTTAATTCCCTAATTGGTTACAAAGCTAATTGGCTCAATTTGTCAGCACCAGCGACCGTCGAAGAAGTCGATTTCTACTTCCTTCACATGTAATTAGTAGAAGTGGAGTGTCGCATCTCGCAACGCCAACTAGCGTGCTTTATGCAGTGTGCATTTTAATAAGCAATTAGGGGGCTGTTTTTTCTCCTTTTGTTGTGAATGTGATGCCTGAAATTAGTGCATCTGTTTCAATTTGCAGCACGAGTGTGCACTTCGCAATGTATGTGCTTTAAAAAGTGTACTTTTAATAATAAGTCTGTTAGTAGGGTGCGTTGGATTCAAGCTAATTTAAAGTGCTTTTAAAGTGATTTTATTATTTACGTTGAAATAGTTACATTTTATAAACGTATCGCACAAAGATCGATGGTGGTGCAGAGCTGCATCGGCGAGGTTTAGTCATGTTCGCAATTTATCTTATTGGAACTGTGTATGTTCATTTCCCCAGTTTTGTCGACATTGTGCCTTTGTATTTGTAGTAAATCAACCGGTAATTGCGGAACCGACAGTACATTCGCAGAGTGCTCGTTGAACGCGCATATGCAGTTCCGTACGAACTGATGAAATATCCCATTTGTTACGAAATAAGATTCGGTTAAGTCGCTAACTTGCGCTCGTGAAATGAGTGCACCAGAAACGTTAATTCCGGGGCGTAAACGTGCAATCTGTGCGTTGTTCAACTCGATCTATGCACAATGTTTGCTGCTAATTAACCGAATAGCAATGTGATTACTTGCCTCAAGAGGCGCATCCGTGTAAATTTATTATTGGCGTCTGTTGGAAATTAATTATCTATTATGGATTCGCTCAATATTTAGATGTTTTTGTTTCAGAATACACGCTTAATTGTTTTTCGGAAAACATTAATAAATCCACAGATTTGTCGGTCTACTAGTTTGAAGAAAACTAAGTCTCTAATAAAAAGGACAAAGAAGACTACACTAAAAATTTTAAAATGGCAATACGACGATGATAGCCACAATCAAAAGCACTCTCTATAATTGGACTTATCCCCTTGAGGTGCAATATAGAACGTCCGGTTTGATTTACCGTACCCCATACACGTTTGAATTTTTACTTTTATTGTTTAATTTGAAAATAGGACGGAATTGTACTGTAATGTGTATTTTCTAGCTACATTTTAAAATTTAATTCAACTCGGCTTTGCAAATAGTTGAAGGCACATTTAATAAATGCAACGCCTAACAAATTTAATTAACGAAGTTAAATTAATTGTATAAAATTATTCAAGATAGAAATGAATTTACAAAGAACCAACTTAATAAATATTGAAGCAACTGCCTTTGTTAACGAACTGAGCGAATTGAACGAATTTTTAATGGGCGTCATAATCTTGGGTCGTAAGTCATTACATTTTTTATCATTTAGAAAAAAATAAAACTACAGTACGAACTTAAACATTTATGAAAATTAATGGCGGGCGCAAAAATTTTTTATGGAAAAAGGGGGCATACATACATAACCTTTGGAAACTGGTTTACTCATTGAGTTGGGTTCGCATCTTTTTTTTTTATTGAAACGGTCGTAAACGGTATGATCCATTCGTCGTAAAATTCATGTAAGCAAACATCAATGCTAAAAAAGTTATTTTAATTAATCATATATACAGTGTGTTCTCGAACTAAGTGGCCAGTCTTAAAAATTAAATGAAACTAAAAGTTAAAAAATCTTGTGTTTGTACGGTTTCGTTTGAGAATATTGACATCTCAGTGTTTGGATTGTTCGATATGTGCATCTAATTAAATAATAATAATAATAATAATAAAAGTAATAATAATAATATGTCTTTATTGCACGAAAACATTAACATACAAAAATACAACATAAATCTAACAACAGTGCAAACACAAGGTGAGGTTCAGAAAGAAACATCTGCTCATACCTGACCTTGAAGACGGAAAAAAAGAATATGCACTGCTTGCCTAAAATAATAATATAATAAAAAGTAAAAAAGTGGTCTTAGTGTTGAAAAGGGGAGCCGCGAGACCTGAGAACGAAGTGTAGTCTTTGGATTGCGACCAGAAAGCAACATAAAAATCTTGACATTCATCTTTCAGGAACGTGTGTCAAGACGCAGTTGCATATAATAACTTATTTATGGGTTCGACTGCTTATCAAAAACCTTTCATTGCACCTTGCAAAAAGTTGTTTTAACAGTCCTACATTGCCTAAAAATAAACCGCACCATTAGCCTCATTCGACGGTTATGAGAAGTGGAAGATCCAAGCAGCATTACATAAGTGGTTAGCAATTGAAACAATTTCAGGGCAAATTACTTACCTACGAGGTGTACCAGTCCAATATCATTCTGATACCCCCCACCCATCAACATTAGCCCTCAGGAATTGCAGCAGATGCTCAGCCGAGGCACATGGGTTGGATTGATTATCAAAAACCTTTAACTTTACCTCGCATAAAGGTCATTCTAACAGTCCTACAATACCTAAAACCAAACCACATCATTAGCCTCATTCGAAGGTTATGGGAAGTGGACGATCCAGGCATTATTATATAAGTGTTTAGCAAATGAAACAATCTCAGGGCAAATTACTTACTTACGAGTGGTACCAAGGCGCTAAACCCAATATCATTCTTATTAACCCCACCATTAGCCCTTAGGAATTGTAGCAGATGCTCGGCCGAGGCGCGCAGTAATCGAAAATACAAGAGGGGCGCCTACCAAAGATGTTGAAGTTTGTTTATGAATTACTCATATCTACGAGTGCAGTTCGGAAAAATTAAATTTTATACTAATTGACTTTTTTTATTCGTATTTAACGCGTGTTGATTTAAAGAAAACATGCATCATTATTATAAATTAGAAACAATAGCGGGGTTAGTATTCAACCATGCATAACGCCCGTGTACAGATGGATTGTTTTCTATCCTTCAGATAAGAATTCAATAAATTGTAACTGGGTTTAGACTTACAGGAACTAAGTCTATACAACTTTTATACTTCTGTACTATTTTTAATATCAACCTTGTTATCGAAGAAATGCAGGGAAAATGATATGGTATGATATGTAGACATTTTAAGAATTACACGAGGGCATAATACTTTGAAATTATGCATCTTCAAAGTTCATGTTTCTCCAGTAATGGGGTGACTATGAATATAAGGCGAATATTTTCTAGAATTGTACTACGATACGTGATGGCAAAATAAAAAATGCTGCTTTATTAGTAGGGCGGTCGGTGACAATAGACGTCGTCTTTATTATCCTGTTTTCAGTCTTATGTCGGCGCTATAGCGATCAAGATTTTCACTGCTCGTACATAACTCAGTACGTAACTCCGCCAGATTTAATGGTTTATGAATGCAAATGACAACTATATTTTTTTTCTTGCAGTATCATCCTTTCTAACTACTATTTTATACTGATGCCTTTATAATATTTTAATTATTAAACGAGATCGCATAGAAGCAATGTGTTTCTTTACACGAGATCGAATAGAAGCAATGTGTTTCTTTCTAATTACTTATATAAACTTTTCAAGTTGTTTCTTTTATTGTTCGTGCACTGGCCACTGGCTTTGGCACCGCAGGTTGATCACGTGAGTTGCACAACAGGCGACTTTCTGACTGAACATATTTTCTTTAATTATGCTCGGTTTCAAAAAATGCATATTCTTTTGTCTAATGTCGCATAATCAAAGCGTTCTCAGTTGTTGTTTTCAAAGGAAATGATTTTTTTACTCTGGTCACTGGCGGCTTTAACAAACGAAAGCGTCGTATAAAAATGGCATCGGACGTCACTGTGCACTTCACTGTAATGAGCACGTTAAGATTAAATATTTTTCTTAAGATTAAAGATTATAGATATATACATACATGCATAATCCGGTCCTCTTTGTACCCTAATGGTGTTGAGGTTTCTTCTACTGTGTTTGTTCTTCCTTTCTTTGATTAGTTTTTTCCATCTCTTCCTACCTTTCGCCTTTTCTTTTGTTGAGTTCCAGTCTTCTTCGATCTCTTCCAGTATATCTTCAACAGTACTATTCCATTTTCTTCTCGGTCTTCCCCTTCGGTTTTTGCATTCTGGTTTTGATTTACATACTTTCTTCACCTGTTTCCCCTT
>JAFFZR010022885.1:6610-22423 GCA_018397195.1 Lethrus apterus | reverse complement strand
TAACTTTAATATATATATAAACAAGGCTTCTACCTAATTACAACACTGCAATACTCTAATGCAAAAATTTAAGAACATTCCAAACGATAACCGCTACAAAAGTGGCACCTACCAACATGGCCGGCCAGCTTCATTTTCTGACGCTAATGCTCCATCCCCTCTCTTATATCATCCTAGGTTTCTACCATAGATACTAATTACTTAATACCAATTTTTTAGTAAAACCAAAAATACATTTTTAATTGCAAAAAAAAAATACTGAAATACCGGAAATATTAAGTTGTTTTTTAGATAAGAAAATAGAGTCCGATTTGAATTGATGGTATCTGATTGTTCATATGGTATTAATTGATATTTGGTATAATTGGTATTGATTGGTATAAGAAGTTACATAAGTGACATACATAACCTTAATTGTCTTTAGAAATTATTTATTGATATGAATAATTTAAAAGAAAATGTGTGTAGGACATGTTTGTCTGAAAGTAATAATATGTTTTCCTTATTCACGACGACAAGCGAAACCGATGCAAATTTAAACCTTTCCGTAATGTTATCCGTATTTACTTCTATACAAGTAACATTTACTTAACGTAACTAGCAATTCATTAAAACTATCATATTGTAGTTGGATTGTGCGGACGACTTACCACATTCAATATGTGAACAATGCATCACGATGTTAAATTTATCTTACAATTTCAAGTTAATATGCGAGAAATCGAACAAAATACTACTAAATGATTTACATATTCATGATGTAAAAATAACTGATGCAGATAAAATTGATAAAAAAATTCATATGATCGAAAACTCTTGCAAAGAAATTGTAAACGAAACCAACCAATTTAAATGTGAATTTTGTGATAAAATCTTTATTGGTGATAAATTCTTGGCGAACCACAAAAAGAAATTCCATCAAACGACGTGTGAACCATGCAAGTTGGAATTTATGACAAGAAAACACTTTTTAAATCATGAAAAAATCGTCCATCCAAAAACTTTCAGTTGTTCAATTTGCAACTTGGAATTATCTTCGAAATGCGCGTTAAACTACCATATGAAGCGACATAACAGTGTCCAAAAATATACTTGTTCCATTGAAAATTGCAACAAGAAATTTTTATGGAAACAAACGTTGGAAAGACACATGGATTTACATTCCGATGAGAAAAAGTTTCTATGTTATTTGTGTGGAAAAGTGTATTCGGCTTATGATTCATTACGTTTTCATTTGAAGTCCCATAAGGATGAACGACCACATGTGTGTGGGCAATGTGGAAAGACGTTTAGGCAGGCTTGTCATCTAAAATGTCACATGTTGTCGCACAATGGAATTAAACCGTATGTTTGTAAGATCTGTAATAAGGGTTATGCTAGAAGTCGTCCTTTAAAGATACATATGGAGAAATATTGTGGAATTGGCAAAAAACCACCATAATCTTCTTTTTTGTTGATTTTTAAATAAATATGAAATAAAACGTTTGGTTTTGTTATTTTATATGCACATTTTATCATTCTGTTTCCATAATTCCTTCATGAACAACTAGGAAGCAATATGGATCAGATCAGGTTATGTAAATAAAAAAATTAATAAAGAAACAAAGATCAACCAGCAAATGTAACATTTATTGGAAATACACGAGGAAAGATGGAAACAATAAAGAATCACTGTACTTTAGGTACAGCTACATTGCGTTTCTTTCAGTAAAATTACAACAAAATTGGTTATCTAAGCTATTTAAATTATACGATTTACAACAATTTAAAAGTTTTTTTTTTTACATACGATCTAGTTTATGAATATTTATATAATTTTGGTGCTGTTGTCTATAGACACTACCATGTAAGATAATTTAAAATTATATGAAAATGTTTCACATAAACGAAAATTATATGTAAAGCAAGTAGATATAATTTGTATAGAGGTTTTTTTTAGTTGAAGAAAACGAATTTAAAATGTGTGAAGAGGAAAAAGTTTGTCGGACGTGTTTATCAAACAACAAAAACATGTTCGATTTATTTTCTAGCGAAGATTCAGAAGAAATCACCTTGGCTAATATGTTAAAGTACATATCTCTTTTGGAGGTACGTAATTTTTCACAATTGAGCCATTATTAACGCTAAATTTTAGGTCAGTTTTGACGACAAATTACCAAATCTGATCTGTGACGAATGCGCAAACGTCCTAAAGATTTCCTACAATTATAAAAAGCAATGTGAACGTTTCGATTACTTGCTCCGCAACTATATGAATGAACAATGTGAAAATGTTCAAATTCAACCTATGAAGGTCGAAATTGGACAAACTACCGAAAGCACGTTGGATGATTCGGTATATTTTCCCTGCAAGATGTGTGAAAAGACTTTCAGCAAAGAAAATTATTTGAAACTCCACAAAAAAGTGCATCAAATTAATCACTGCAAGCATTGCGGATTAATTTTTAGAACTCAAAAGGATTTTAAAAAACATGCAGCTGAAGATAAGTACAAATGTGAAGGTTGTGACATAAAGTTATGTACATCGGGAGATTTGGAACAACACATTATTAGTCACAAACCTGAATATATCTGTTTAATAAATGATAATGTTGTAAATGATGAAACTAAATTGATTACTGATGTAAAACTTGATGAATACACTGAGGAAACGATCAAAGCTGAGCTATTAACTTGTGAAGTTTGCTTACAACAGTTTATCACTAATGGTGAATTAGAAGCCCATATTAAAGTACACGAACCTGACCATGTATGCATTAGTTGTAAGATTGTATTTTCAAAATACGAAAAATTTGCTGATCATAACAAAAAATGTCACAATAAATATAATTGTAAGACCTGCACAAAAAGTTTTACAACGCCCAATGCCTTAAGTGGGCACATGAGACACCATATTCAAGTATTGAACGGAAGAGAAAGTGTTTTATATAAATGCACAATTGATAATTGCGGAAGGACATTTTCATCATTGGATTATTTAAGGAGGCACAAGCCAGCACATGCAACTGCTAAAAGAACCTTCCTTTGCAATTTATGCGGGAAGATATGCACTTCTAACAATTCTTATTATTATCACAAGAAAATGCACAAAAATGAACGACCATTTGTGTGTTCTAGTTGTGGAAATACTTACAAATTGATAAGTCATCTCAAGAATCATATGTGGATACATACCGGCGAGAAACCACATGAATGTACGAGTTGTGGTAAACGATTTTCTCGAAGGTTAGTTTTAAAAAGACACATTGCAACAAAATGTGGTTCAAAGAAAAAGTTGAAGGCTGTTAGTCCTGATGTTCTTACCTTCGAAGATCAAACAGATTTTGTTAATAAAAATTGTTTATGAATGTTTATTTAAATTGTTTAGTTGGAAGAATGCTGTACTTAGTGCTTTTGAAATAAATTTTTATTTTGCAAAAAAGAATTTAATTAACAATCAAAAGGATATTATGAGCACAAACATCTATTATCAGTCGGTGATAAAGTTCTATGAAAAAGACAAATCACAGATTGGAATAAGTGAAGAATAAGAGAGTTGAAAGGTAGAAAAGTGACTTGCAGAAATTACAAGAAAAATTATGTTGTGTAATGAATTCGTTACTCAAAAAGATTTTAATGACTTTTAAAATTTTTGTAAATTACTTAAGGATATATTTGGTGTGAATTTTTTCGCAACATTAAAATAATATAGCATTTGACGATAAATTATATTAAAAATATTGGAAAGCCACCATTTGTACATAAAACACGATTACATTACCTTATAGATAAAATAAACACTTTTAAATAATAACAGACACAATAATTAAGCTAACGTACAATAACTTTTACAACTAGAACTTGGTGCATCATTTCTATCACTGACATGTATATTTCCATCAGAATAAGTCTCCCACAGTCCAGGTGTTTGAATTATCTGCAATTAACGACACAATAAATTTATTCCACATAAAATGATTTATGTTACTTTATGTACGAGTTCTTCAAAGGCAGCCTGTACACCATCTTTGGTTTTCGCACTGGCTTCTATAAATAACGTCTGATGCCTTCTAGCAAACTGTAAACCTTGTTCTCTCGTCACTTCACGAGGTTCCTAGAAATTTTGGTTTAAATTTAAGCAAACAAATTCATCTAATACGTACAATGTCTATTTTATTTCCAACTATCATTTTGATAATATTTCGTTTTGTGGAATAAATATCTAGTTCGTTTAACCACGTTTCTAGCTTGGCAAATGTGTTGTAGTTGCTCACGTCGTATACTAAAATAGCACCTTGAGCTTCTCTATAAAATGAAGGAGTCAACGTTCGAAATCGCTCTTGGCCCGCCGTGTCCCATATCGCCAATTTGACGGTGTTTCCTTCCACAGATAACGTTTTCGTTTTAAAATCCACACCTATGGTCAACATTTGTTCCGGATCGAAATTATCTTCGGTGAACCTCAATAATAAACTGTAAATAATTTGTTTAAATGTGTAGATCAGTTAGTTGAACATACCTAGATTTTCCTACGCAACTCTCGCCGATTATTAAAATCTTTAATGTTGTTAATATGTCGTCGTCCATTTCGAAGAGTTAAAAATCTTTTAGACCTTCAGTATGTAAAAAAAAAACTAATATAATGATAGATAAATCCCTTGTTTATAAACTATTGAAGGTAGTGAACGATACTTATAGATATTACCAATAATATACTAATAAAATGCGATTTTATTATTGTCATTAAACCAGCATTAAACGTCATTTAGTTACGTCAAATGTCATTGATTTAAAACAGTGTTGGCTTAAGGCATGGGCGTACCTGGCTGAACAACGCAATGAAAATGATCTTATTTATAATTATTAGATTAGAAGAGGATTATGAAATCTATTGGAAATCTTAATTTTAATTTTTAGATAAACGGCAGTGGCGCCTTGAGTCGGTGCTACTAAACGCACATGATTCCAAAAGTCGATTTCATAAACCTTTCAAATGTGATTCAAAATTTGAATCACATAATTTAAATATTTTACGTATTTCGAGTGCCATTGGTACAAGAATGTTAAATTTAAATACAAAATTTATTTTCTCATTTGTAAAAAAAATCAGGGCCGGAGCGAGGGTCATAGAATAATGACGAGGATAGCCAGCGTTCGCAGGAGGCAATATTCCCATAATTATTGCGTCCTGCAAAAGGCCTGCCTAAAGGAAAATTGGTCCGGCAATACACAACGTACTTTGTAGTTGAATATTTTCTCATATTCTTCATACAGATTTTTGTAAAATCCCATTCAATTGACGTTCCCATATTTAATTTACATTCTTTGATTTCCCACCAGTTCATATTTATTACTCATATTTTTGATTCTTGAAGATTGCAGTTTCATTTTTTTTATTTATTGTTGGTATACATTACACTGTCCCATTATCATTCAAATGTAATCTTTATACTTTATATCAGATAAAAATAGGTTTTAATAAAATTGAAATAAAAATGCCATTTTATAGAAAACAATTTAATTGTGATAATTGTTTACAATTTGTACAAATGAAGTGATGAAGCGCATTAAGAACAGAAACATCAAATTCAGATCGCAACTAGAAAAAAGTTGATTTTTCCAAATAAAAAACTTAAAATGCACATTGGTCGATCGGAACTAAGAATGACAGAAAAATCAACTTTTCAATATAACATTGCACTAACCTAACAAATCATTCATACAACTAACATTCATTCCAAACACACTTTTCAACAATTTGCTGAATAAACTGCCATAAACACTACAAAACAAACGAACTAAAACATAAACAGACAGTCGGGCCTAAAGATAATGGAAATGAGGCACGAGTGTCTTTGGCGACTTCAGAGCCATAAAATAAATCTGGCTGTAACATCGTTGAATTTGCAAATCCAATCAGTGACTTTTTACAACATAAATCTCATGAAAATGGCATGGATTGGCAAAACCGACAATGGAATTCTAACTACATATTTTGTAAATACATCGCAGTTTCATGGGTAATTTACATCATACCACCCATACCGCCCATTCCTCCCATGCCACCACCCATACCACCATGACTTGGTACTGCAGGTTCTTCTTTAGGAATTTCTGTAATTACAGCTTCCGCTGTTGTGAGTAAAGAGGCTACACCTGATGCATCTTTAAGAGCTGTTCGAACAACCTAATTACAAAAAATTACTTCAATAGCATATATCCATATTACATGTAAACAAACTTACTTTTGTTGGATCAATGATTCCCTTTTCAACCATGTTGACATATTCATTATTCAATGCATCATAACCATAATCACCAGTTTGTGCTTCAACTTTGGCTACAACTTGATTTCCATCAACACCTGCATTATTTGCAATTGTCATGCAAGGTATTCTCAATGCTTTCCTAACAATTTCAATACCTACACACAAAAAATATATATTATTTATATAAATTACAATATTTAACATTTAATGTTTTACTTCAACAGAAAGTTATTTTCAAACTAATAATCTGATGGAAATAAATTTATTTTGCACATGTCCGACACTTATAAAAATATAAACCATTTCATAAGCTCTAATATGTGCATTTCTTTTCAAATATTTTTAAAAAGTGCAACATCTTACCAATGGATTGATCTGCGTTAGCTGGTTTCACCGAATCAAGGCTAGAGATACATCTCAATAAAGCGGTACCACCTCCAGGTACAATACCTTCTTCAACAGCTGCACGTGTTGCATTAAGTGCATCATTCACTCTATCCTTCTTTTCGTTAACTTCTACCTCGCTGCTTCCACCCACTTTTAAAACGGCAACGCCTGATGCAAGACGTGCTAATCGTTCCTGCAATTTCTCCTTTTCATACTCTGAAGTCGTCGATGAGATTTGTTCACGTATCTGTTCAGCACGCTTCTCAATGTCGTCTTTCTTTCCCTTGCCTTTAAGTAACAAAGTGTCATCTTTGGTGATGGAAATTTCACCAACTTGACCCAAATCTGACAACTGTACATCTTCCAATTTTGCAATGCCAGATTCATCGCCAAAAACAATACCACCTGTGGCTATTGCAATGTCAGTAAGAGTTGCTTTTCTATTATCACCAAATCCAGGTGCTTTAACTGATGCAATTTGCAGTCCAATTCGTAATCTGTTGACAACTAAAGTTGTCAAAGCTTCACCATCAACGTCTTCAGCAATGATTATGAGAGGTTTTCTTTGAGAATTTGCCAGTTCAAGTGCAGGTACAATGCTTTGAACCGAAGATATTTTCTTCTCAGATAAGAGAAGCAAAGCATCTTGATATTCAACCTTGGCACCTTTGGTTGTATTGACGAAGTACGGGGAAATGTATCCACGATCAAATTTCATACCCTCAATTATTTCCAACTCATCATGTAAAGTTTTTCCATCTTTAACAGTAATCACACCATCTTTACCAACTCTCTTCATTGCATCGGAAATTAAATTTCCAACTGATGCATCACCATTTGCTGAAATTGTGGCAACTTGAGCGACTTCTTCGGGTGTCGTAACTGGCTTGGATAATGATTTGAGGGTTTCAGTGATTTTTTCCACGGCCAACATGATGCCTTTTCTAATCTCGACAGGATTTGCACCCTTGCCTAGATTTTCAAAACCTTCTTTTGCAATAGAACGTGCGAGTACAGTAGCGGTGGTTGTGCCATCACCAGCCTCTTCGTTTGTGTTGTTCGCGACATCTTGCACAAGACGTGCACCAATGTTTTGGAATTTGTCTTTTAGTTCGACACCTTTTGCAACGGTGACGCCGTCTTTCGTGATTTTCGGGGAACCCCACGATTGTTCGATGATTACATTGCGACCCTATAATAGTATTAATATTTGTAAATGTGGTCAATGAGTTGGAAATGTTCAAGTTTTGACATAACAAGAATTTCACATGAAAAACTGTTCCAAGTCAAAACTAAATTAATTTGGCACAATTCCGACACCTATAAAATTAGGACGTTTTACAGGCTCTAACATGTGCAAAAATTTTTGAACGTCAAGGATTACTTACTTTTGGCCCCATTGTTACGGCAACTGCATCGGCCAAAATGTGCACGCCTTGCAGCATGAGTGCTCGAACTTCAGATCCAAACCTAACATCCTTGGCGTAGAAACATCTTTGTACTTGTGCTATTTGGTTGGCTTGTCGGAGAGCTATACTACGAAGACTTGATGGCAGACGATACATCTTGAAAAAAATAGGAAATATAAATTCCTAATTATGAAATTATTTGAAAAAATGGACGTTTCAACGTCAATTACTAACAAAACTGCGTTTCCCGTTTGTTAATTGCAACCAAGGCACACCGAGTAAAATGGCTGAAATTATTTCATAACCTAGATTTTGGTGATTTATGATTTTTCTTGTCGTGGAATCGCTTCTTATGATCGTGCGATTGGCAAAAGCGTTCCATAATAGAAATTGGTGCAAATTAACAATTAAATTATGTTAAAATCGACGGTACATAAACCGAGCACATGGACAAAAAATTACGTTTTTTGACATTTCGTTCTTTTATCGATTCGCAATGCTCATTTTATTCCTTTAATGATAAATTAATGTTAATTATACACTTACCGCGATTATTTAGTACGGAAAATGTAGAAAAAGGTTGCAAAAATCTTTGCCGGTGTGATTGAAACTCACGCCTTCCAGAATTGTTCTAGAAAAGGAATAAGATGTGATGTACAGAAAGAGACAGACTTTCAACACAGTTAAAATACTTTTCGTATAGATGGCGCATATACGATGATATAATTGAAATAATTTGCAAAAAAACGCAACGTGTGTTAATTTTTGATCAATTTTATCATAAAGGAATATAATTGCATCATTTAGTTAGTTTTATAGCATATTTAAAGGAAAACAAATATCTCGTTTGTGGCGCCATCTGCCGACACAAAAATGATTCAAAAGTATCGACTTATCTCAACATTCTAGAAAAATCCAGTCTAATGGTTCAAAGTTCTAATGGTAAAGATGAGTTTAATCCTATATTAAACCCCATAGGCACATACGCTGAACATTAATTACATTACATTAAACCTGTAGTAATCTTTGGCTTAATATTAAAATAACATGGGGCTTATATTGCATCAGAGCTACATTTAACCACATTTAATTTTTTCATTTTTTAATAATGGGAGTTGAAATGCGCGCTTTTTAAAAATTCAATATATGTGCAAATGTGTGTTCACAAAGTTGCAGGTCTTTAGAAATAGCAGAAATTATTAATCAATAAATTAAAGCATTTTGAAGCCTTTGAAGTAGAAAAACGTGTAAAGGTATTTCTTGGATTCTTGGGGCCACTATAAATATCTGTTCATTAGAAAAGATGAAGCAGTAAAAGTCACAGTTATGCATGAGGAGAACATAAAACACCGGTATCAAGTTGGCAATAATTCAAAAGTTTTAGGAAAAAATATAATCGTTTAGTACTATTTTTAATTTATTTACAATAAAATTAAGTACATTAGCCCAGGAATGTCGTAACTATCAACAATTAAAAGATACACACAATTAAAAGAAATTAACAAAAATAATACTAAACACAATACTTATGCAACTAAACTTAAAATTGCAAATTAATGCAAACTATTCTACAAATGGACGGATTGTTGGACGCATAATCGCGAGATTCAACTCGAGATTACAAAAAAGGAAAAACTAAAAACAAAACAAAACAAAAAATTAAAACTAAACTAAAAAGTATCATGTCCATTCATTTTAAAATTTTTGAACAATTTTATCAGAAAATTGTACAAAAATTTGTTGGATGGACGTATTCACTTAAGACTATTATTGCTGCTCACGTAGGGCCACATACAACTACTTATAACATAAATGGAATGTTTAGTATGGTTCTAAAATCTTAAAATTATTAAAAATTATAAACTAAATTATGCATATTCCGAGCGTCTCCATGCAACATTACCATTAGGAATGTTTCAATAATAATTAAATAATAATATTTATAATTCATTAAAATTTAAAAATCTACTGAGTAAATAATTATATGTATTATTAATACAGTTTATATATTTATATACACTTAAAAATATTTTACTTAAATAATTTGCACTGAATTTTTTAAAATTTGTTTATATTTTTAAAAACATATTTTTTTTGTTTATTGTATGATTTTTTTTGTATATTAAAATAAATAAAGAAATTTGGGAGAATCCTACAGCTATAATATTGGGGAAAAAATGTTGAAGGTAACCATTTTTTTGTTCTTGTAATAAATAATATTTATAAAAAATATTAGTACGTAGGAAGCAGTGCAAATTTTTTAAAAAATTTTAAGTAGACAATAATATAATAATAATAATAATAACATAAATGTAACATGAAATCTAAATAAAACAATACAAAAAAAATCAATTATAACTACATTCTTATTTTAAATGGAAGACTTAGATGAGTACATATATTTTCAAGGAATTTTTTTGTCAATAAAAAATAAAAATTACATGATTAAAGTACCCAAAAAATAAATATTAATATTTTTTGTAATAAAAATTATTTTATTGGGAATTAGATTTTTTAATAGGGGCACGCTTTATCTGGATAAATTAACAACAAATAAAAGAAGAAAAAAGAAGGAAGAAGGAAAAAGTAAAAAAATAATTATGACATAATAGGGGGTTGCACCCATGAATAAGTGCATAGGGTACGAGAACGAACGAGAAAAAAAAACGTTAAAGGGGCGTAACTGATTTTTAAATTTTACCATTTATTTTAAAATACAACTCTATGGAGGGGGGGAGGGTGCTTTATATTTTTTGACCTTCGTGTGTTAATACTTTTAAAATATCACGAATGATTGAGTACGAAATCGGTCACTTTAAATAACGAACTTGTTCAATGGGTTTTCACGTTGGCACGTGTCCTAATCCTGCAACAAGAAATTCATTATAAAAATATATACATATTTTTTTTTACAAATCATGGCAACATCTTGTTACCAGTTCCCTAATTAATTAATTTTAATTAATTCCCTTATTAAAGTCTGTTCGTGCAGACAAGCCTGAACAGTTTCGGATTTTGTTGGCCTATCATAGAGCAAATTTCAGTCGCTTGAAGTTAGTCACAAATGAAATTGAAAGATCTAATTGGTCGATGAAATCCCAAACCGTTCCGGATTGTCTGCTCGAACAGACCTTAAATGTATTATATGTTAAATATTATTAAGTTATTAATGTTTTATTTATTTATGACCAACTGGACATACATTCATGTCAATTTTAGTTTTATTTCGGTCTGTTTTTTGAATATATTATGATTCATTACTTTCTTACTAGTTTTAAATAAGTTTTTTGTGTTGTCGTACGTGAGCGACTGGCAGTTCGGCCTGTATCTGCGCCGGGCGAAAATCTCCGTTAAATTTCGCCATTATGCCTTTTTCGTTTGAAGATTAGAGAGAGAAGTTTCGACCAGCACAACAATTGGTGAGTTTATTTTCTCGTATCGTCCATCTCAATAGCGTGATTCAGTTATTTATCTCTCCTTTTTTTTTGAGTTCGCGTTCAATTACGAACATATCTGCCTCTGCACATTATGCAAGGTGGATCCAGGTTTCACTGTGTGTGTTTAAATGTAATTTTTATATTTTGGGTTTTTAAGGAACAATTTAAAATATATTTTTTTTAAATCTGTCAACTGTAAAAAAAATATGTCAAAATACTAAAATGTCATATTTATAATACTTTAACTTTGACTGATTAATTTATCAAAATAATAATAATAACAGTAAAAATGTTAACACACAAGCGGATAAGCGGACGGACATATGATCAATTTTTTTGATTGAATTAAAAATTTTAAATAGAACAAACTCGACAATGTTATTAAACAAATTTTAAAAGTAGTCCTTTTTATGCCGTTCTCTGGAGAAAAGAAAAAAATCTTTAAAGAATCGGAACTATAAATAAACAAGAAGTAATTGAATTACGAAAACTGAAATTACGAATTTACACAAATATTTTACTTACTGCTTGGACTTGATGAGTTCGACATGACGGGATTGTCATAAGCGTAGTCGATGCTATCCTCGGCGGGCATCCTACTGACGGCCGTCGTCATCGTTACAGGACTATTTTCCGAAAGCGCACCGGGCGAAGGAATTTCCAAACGCAGATCGGGCGGTTTTCCACTTCCCTGATCGTTCATCGCCGTTCCATTGGAATGCCCGGTGGCATTGTTGGTCGACTAAAATGATCAAATTAGCATTTTGTCGATGAATTACAATTACGACAGCAACCGCACACAATCGTCACGTAACCAAATAAATATGCGAATTCGTCGCTAATGAGCGTTCAGTGCGGCGTGTATGATCAATTGAAATCGAAAAGGGAAATCGATGGTATTGGTATTAAATTTGGACAAATTAGAATATTAATTATCTAATTGTACCATGAAAAATGTCTCATTGTTAAATTCGGAATGTAAATTGTTAGAAAGAAATTCTAGATTTGTCTCATCGACAGTTTATTTGATATAACAAACTTTACAAGATTCTGTAAAACCCTAGTGCATCTATAAACAATTTTTATACAGGTGTCCAACCTCACCGTTAGTATCTCGCTTAACTTAAGAGATTGAAATTCGATTAAATGAAACAAAGTTGCATAACTTGTTGTCTTCATTTGTTTTTGAGATATTTGGAAACAAATGGAAAAATTGATTTTAGTTTATTGACCGTAACTTGTATATTTATGATTATAAATTCTGTAGAATAGAAAAATTGGCACTCTATATACACGGTGTTCAAAGTTATCTGCACACTATTGCTATTTTCGTTATTTTTGGAACTACAGAGTCGGTTAAATTAGCTAAGATGCAGTGATTTTTCCGCTGATTACAACGGTCCACACAAAAAAACAATTGCGCATCATATTTCAGAACCAACTCAAATAATTAGATTTTTTTAATGGAACACTCTGTATATTTATGTAGCAGTAGGTAGAAAATGAAATTTTGCACAAAATCTTCTTATACTACTATAACCCAGAAATGAAAAACAAAAGAGCTACGACGACATTAATACAGGTCAAGATAGAAATAGTGCGCAGATAACTTTGAACACCCTGTATACATGTTTGCAAATATTTTCATTATCTTAAAAGTTATGGTAATGAACTCGTTCTATTTACATGCGATCTACGCTCAAATAATAATTATAACATTTTTTTTTTTTTAATGTGTAATCCTGAATATTATCATATTTATTATACAGACTGTCCCAGATAGTGTGCTCACTATTGGGATCTCGTAAACTATAAGAGATAGAGAGTTGGTTAAATGAGACAAAATGTGCGCTACATCATGGCCTACTTACTAAAAAAAAAAGAAACATGCAAAATAATGGTCGGTATGGACGCTACACGCAAAAAAAGAAAAAAAGCCATTTTAAATTTTCGCTTGTAGCTCAGTTCGATGAAAAGATACCGGAATAGTATTTTAACATTATTAAGGTACTTTTTACGTAGATTCCGAATATGTTACTCTAATCGAAATAGCTTTTATAATTTTTGAGATTTCATAGCTAACTTTCTTATTTTAAATACAAATCGTAGGTGGCTTTGATTGTAGAAATAACAAAGTTATAATGATATTTGTAAATTATGCATGTCTAAGCTATGCATCAGAGGCAGCAATGAATTAAAATGTTGTGTTTTATGAGAATTTCGTGAAATATTTAGACGTATTTTACAAAAAGTATTTTACAAAAAGTTATTAATTCGACATTGCGAAGAGCTCAGTTATGTATGAATACCAATGGACGACTTTTTGAGCATTTGATATAGTTTCTGTTGCTGAAGTACTGTACTAATAGTAAATAGTTACGTACAATTGTGTTTTATTTACTTTTTAGTAATTTTTATACTTTGTTTCCAGGAACAGGTAGGCGTAAAACAAAACAATTCTAATAATTTTGTTATTTCTACAAATAAACCCAAAGTGTTATACATTATTGAAAACAGCAAATTATGTTCTTTTAGATACAATCAAAGCCACCTACGATTTGTATTTAAAATAAGAAAGTTAGCTATGAAATCTCAAAAATTAAAAAAGGTATTTCGATTAGAGTAACATATTCGGAATCTACGTAAAAAAGTACCTTAATAATGTTAAAATACTATTCCGGTATCTTTTCATCGAACTGAGCTACAAGCGAAAATTTAAAATGCCATTTTTTTTTGCGTGTAGCGTCCATACCTACCATTATTTTGAGTGTTTCTTTTTTTTAATAAGTATTTTGTCTCATTTAACCAACTCTCTATCTCTTATAGTTTACGAGATCCCATATGATGATGAGCCTCTAACNTCTGGGACAGCCTGTATACATAATAATTGGTAATTTAATTGATTGATCGCTATATATGATGATAAGCCTCTAATGGTACTTCGTATTACTTGAAATATGCAAATATTAACCTACATTCCGTTACCGGATTTAGTTTTTCCTGAAATTCCTAATAATTTGAAAATGTTGCATTAAATTTATGAATATGGATATGGAAAATCCATGTTGGACATTGTGACGCTATAGACTTAAGGGATTACATTAGCCGTGAGAAACGACATTGCAAAGTGCAAATCTACACATCGGTAGTCGTCGTTAGTATGCATGGTATTCAATGCTGACGCCGCATGATCCGTCGAAGATTCGAAGCGTGTTCTGGCGTATTATGCACGTCGTTGATGCCAATCGAATGGCGAGGCGTAAATGTATTAGAAATTTCGAACGTGAATTATTAGGAGGCGTAGGAAAGCAACACATGTCCATGATTGATACGTTCACTACGTTCTTTATTGCCGTCTCGAGTATTTGAAAGCGGGTTAAGCTGCACATGTTACAACGGTTATAAACTATGGCGGTGACATAAAACTCGCGATGTAACTCGAGTACTTTTAAAGTTTTCTGGTAACTGTGATGTATCGATTATATTGATCCTAAAAATATTTCTTTTGGCGTCTTTCTCTGATTTTTTCACCGTCACGTACGACACGGAAGTTTTTATAACGTCGTTATTTTCGTTTCGACAACTTGTGATTTACAAGGGGGTACGTTCGTTTATCTCTTAGATATCATAATCATAAGCGTTTAGTTACAAAAATCATTTTTTTAAATATAAAGCTGTTTGATCGGGCGTTTTAATTTGGAAAATTTTGTCGTTAAATTATTAGCAAATTTGATCTATAATACATGTTTTCTAGAGGCTCATGCGTCATCGACAGGAACTAAATTGTAACTTTCGTGGAACGCGTCCTCTCTCAAAGTTTGGCGAATAATACACAGGAATTCAAACAATGGAATGCCCGACAGTCATTGCTTGAGGAACGTCTTTGTACTGGATAAATAGGTCGATATTTCCCAGATTTTCCAGACAAATAATCAAGTTTGTGACGCACCATAAATTATCTTACACTTCTTAATAATAATAATAATATATTTATTGCTGAGGATTTGCAAAACATTATCGAAACAAAAAAGCATAAAATTTAATACAATAAATAAATATGTATGTATTCAAATTCTTATTTTCTGAAGCTTTTCAGAATATATTTTTTTAGTTTTTGCTTCGTTTTTGAAAGTTTTTCATTTTGTGGGCTGCTAGATTTTTGGTTTATTTTTCTTCCTTTTAGTTACAATCAATGGTTGGTGGACTTTTCATTTTGGGATGTGGTATCCGTTATGTTAGTGTTCTTGCTCTGGGTTTGTATTTCTATTATTATCTTCTGTTTGTTGTAATTCCCATAGCGAGTTTGATTTAGTTTGTTTTCCTCTGTTTGGA